>MU732496.1:0-19770 GCA_026770625.1 Nicotiana glauca
ATATCAGGAAAACATGCTAAGCATCATGGAAACAGTGATAATAGTCCCTAAGGGATCCAAATAATCGGCACGAAGCCTAAAACATGGCAATCAACTCAAATCATGATAGTATCAAGTAGGTTTCAGTCAATCACGCAGTAAAATCAACAACCGGGACGGACCAAGTCACAATCCCCAACGGTGCTCTACCCCACGCTCATGCCTGGCGTGCAAGTCACCGCAATACAGTACTATGATGTGCAAATCCGGAGTTTCAAACCCTCAGGATATCATTTACAAGTATTACTCACCTCGAACTGGTGAAATCTCTAGCTCGCGATGCCTTTGCCCCTCAATTCGGCCTCCACGCGCGTCGAATCTAACCAAAATCAGAGCGAATGCATTACAATATGCTAAGAGAACAATACCCAATCGAAAACAATAGAAAAATATCAAGAATCTCGAAACTAGCAAAACTCAAGTCCCGGGCCCGCTTCTCGAAAAATTATAAAACTCACATTACTGGATTCCTCGTCTCGCCATGAGTCCATACATACCAAGAACTCCCAAATCCGAGCTCAAATGGCCTATCAAATCCCAATTTGAAATATCAAAAACTCAAGCCCTAATTTATCAACCTTAGGCTTAATTTCCATGAATTTCTAGACCAATTTCATGACATAATCATGTTTTAAGACCAAGATTCTTACCTTAAGTCGATTCCTCTTGAATACCTCTGAAATTCCCGTCCAAAGCTCTCAAAGCTCGCTCAAAAGGGTGAAAATAACATAAGCTTCGCGGAACAAATGAGTATAAAACCCTTCTGACTCCAGGGGTTTCCGCTTCTGCGGTCCCCACACCCGCTTCCGCGGTACCGCTTCTGCGGTCACATTTCTGCTCCTGCGGAATTTCACTTAAAGTCCCAAAGCCGCTTCTGCGACAAAATTCCCGCTTTTGCGGAACTTTACCTTCAGGACAAAAATCGCTTCTGCGATCTCTTGTCTACTTCTGCGGGATCGCTTAAGTGAAAAGGATTCCGCTTCTGCGGAACTACCCTACCAGGCCATAAGCCGCTTTTGCGACCCTCCTGACGATTCTTCAGAACCGCTTCTGCGGTCCATTTCCGCAGAAGCAAAAATATTAGGTATCAGCTGCAACCTGCAATTCCTCAACTCAATTTCACCCCTATAGCCATCCGAAATCACCCCGAGGCCCCCAGGACCTCAACCAAAAGCACAAACATGATCTATTACCTTATTCAAACTTGCTCGAACCATCAAAACACTATCGTCAAAATCAAAATCATCAAATTTCACCAAATCGAAGCCTAAGTTTCTTAAAACTTTTGAATTGCACATTCGATAAAAAACCTGACCAAACGATGTCCGGATGACCTGAAAATTTGCAGACATATCCAAAATCACCTAACGATGATACTGCAACTCTCAAAATTCCATTCTGACCCTCGGATCAAAATCTCACCTATCAACCGAAATCCGCCAAAATTCAAACTTCACCAATTCAAGCCTAATTCTACACCGGACCTCTAAATTCAATTCCGATCGCACTTCTAAGTCACAAATCATCCCCCGAAGCTAACCAAATCTCCGGAATTCACATCCGAGCCTTCTAACTATATAGTCAACTTCTGGTTGACTTTTCCAAAACAAGCTTCCTTCTAAGAGGCTAAGTGCCTCATTTCCAACTAAAACCAATTCAATTCTATCCGATCAACTCAAATACTGATATTGAAACATAGAACAACATAATATGGGGAAAACGGGGCGGTAACTCACGTGACGACGGGCCAGTTCGTCAAACCTTTTTTTTTGTCTTTTCTTTTTCTCTTAATAAAAAAAGGTAATTCGATCGAACCCTACGTAGGTTGCCCACGTATCCTGACCCCGCATGAATCAGATCTTTGCGTAGTTTTGGCAGATCGGGAATAAAGTAAACAAAGTAACTTTCTCATTTTTTTTCTTAATGACTACTCTGACGAGATAAGGAAAATAAAATAAACAAATGTTTTTTTTGTTATCTATTTTTTCTAGACTTAATGTTTTATAACCTACTCTAAACTCAAAATTAGCGGTTTTTTTTTGCTTTTGACACAAATTCTCTATTAAGGAAAACCCTAAAAGAAAAAAAAATTTACTCTTTTTTAGGAAGGAAATCATGTTGTTTTCTTTTTCTTCTTTGTACTATGTCCTAAAGTTCGAATGAAAAAATAAATTTTTTTTTTCATTTTTCATTAGTTTCCCAAAGATGAACCTCAAAATAAAAATCTTTTTTATTTTTATTTTTGAAATTAATACCTTAAAGAACACTCTTTAAAGTGTTACTAAAAGAAAATTCCCTTTCTTTTTTTTTTTTGAATTTTTAGTCCTAATATACTAAAGGAAATATAAAAGCAAAATTTTCTACTTGGGGTTCTAGATATTAACATCCTAAGGAGAAACACCTAAGAGATTTTTAAAAAAAAATAATCTAGAATTGGTATTCTAAAAAAAACTTCCCAAGGAAATAAAAAACGCAAATCTCTCTTTTTTTGGGATTTTTGATTTATAACACACTTTTTTCAACACAAAAATAGTAAATACAATAACAAAAGACTCGACATTACTGTACAAAACTAAAAGGTAAAAGACAGACTCAAAACATAAAAAGAAAAATCTCCTTAAGCAACTCTTCAATGATCCTGACTGGATGGTCTCGGGGTATCTGTCATGATCAAACTCCGGTAAGTAGATCCACACCTGTATGAGAAAACATTAAACCAACACTATGTAACACAATAACACCCCTATTGGACACATACAAGACATGATTGAGGCTATTTCGCAAAATGACTTATTTAGCCAAAAGACGGCTAGAAGTGCAAAATTTGGCTAAGACACCGCAAAGCCAAGAACCTAAGATTTACTAGGAAGACCCGACCCTATGTGGGTTGCCTACGTATCAAACTCTAAAGACGTGAATCAGGTATGAGTAGTACAGGCAGATTGGATACTTTTGGAATTTTAAAAAAATAAATAATTTAGAGAAAACTTATTTTTTGCTTTTTCTTGAAATATGACGAAACATGCAAAATCTTTTTTGGATTTTCTTTTCCTCTTTTTTTTTTTTTTTTTGAGATTTTTTGATTTTTGGAAAATGATGAAAAGTGTAAATTTTTTTTTTGAATTTTCAAACTCTTTTTTTAACAACATAATTGGACCCAACTCGCTTTATCTTCACACTTTACTCTTTTTTTTTTCATTTGCCCTCAGCTATCATTTGTTCGCCAAATGACCCTTTTACCCTTGAATAAATGCAACATGTGGCACATCGAATGCACCAAGATGGTCTGTTATTTTGGGTACACATGTCCTAGACGGATCAAACCCCTGTGTTGAGTCCCCTAAGTCGAATGCGCATGATGCAAATAAACGTTCCTACTAGGGATCCAACATAAAGCTGTGTTTTTCTAGGTTTAAATCCTGGGGTTTTGTTCTAGACTTGTGGTACCTGAGCGGACAACTGGGGCCGAAGAGGGGGCGATGTACCGGGAGCACTGAAGTCTGCCCGGCCTTGTCGCTTTCCCAGCCTCGTTCTATTTGGTATAATTTTTACAAAAACAGTGGGCTACGCGAATGTGTGCACCATTCTCAGGAGACTTAGATGGATGGTGTAAGAAGACAGTTATATACAATCCAAACAATATTAAAGTGGTAAACAGATAGCACTTAGCAAAAAAGGTTCACAGAATATAGTAATATCAATAATAAATAAAGCCAAGCAAAATCATAAAACAAGCTCGAATTCTTTAACCCTGAACCAGAGATTTTGGGTTCTTATCCCTAGTAGAGTCGCCAGAGCTATCACACCTCCTTTTATCTACCCCCGAAACAAGGGAGTTTTTTTCAATTAAAGAGACAATCGAAACAGGATTATTTATTAAATTCAGAGACTCCACTTGGGATAATAACGGTGTCCCAAGTCACCGGTTCAAATCCCGAATCGAGGAAAAGATTGACTCTATATTACAGTCCGTAAACCAGAAATTCGGTTAAGGAATTCTGTTAATCCAGGAGAAGGTTTTAGGCATTCCCAAGTTCATTGGTTCTAGCACGGTCGCTTTGATCATACTTGCCTTTTCAAAATTATTTAATTACTCATTTTAGAACCTATGTGCATTTACCTTTTAACGCTTTTAAATTAAGAAAAATTATCTTGAAACGGGTCACGCGTACGTGTATCCATATGTTTGGCACGTGAAAAATCATGTCACGTGAACATATTCACAATCAATAAAGCTTTATTTTTATTAAGAAAATTTGGGCCGAAGTTGCGAGAACGCATACTCCGGTTTTTTTTTAGAAATCGTAATCATGTCACGTGAACGTGTACACAATCACAATAGTATTTTAAACGCACCTATAAGCTTTTCTGTAAATATTCATGATGGGCTAGCTAAGGTGCAAGAAAGGAAGTATGGGCTACAAGAGGAGCTAACAAAGTCTCAGAGTGAACTCTTTGAACTGTCCAAGCAAAAAACATCTACTGATGTTGCCAAACATGAGGCTCTTGCACATTTAGAAAAACTATCTTTTGCTCAATCAGAAGAAAGAAAGAATCAATTAGCTGGAATCACGATGCTAAAATCTGGTGCGGATCAGCTAAGGTAGGATCTCACTGTATTTGACAATTTTCTCAATGATGTTATATCCATGGATTTGGAGACTGCGCAATCTTAGTTCTAGTATGAAAGTATTCCTAGAACCAACTGATCAACATCACTTTCCTCTACTTGTGACTGATGCTTCAAGTGGCCTTAACTTTGCAGAAATGGTAAAGAAGGTTTTCAAGTAAAGAAATTGGTTCTATAAATGTAAAACTAAACAGGCATTCCCATTTATTGCATGATGAAACTGCCCATATACCTGAAATATTAAGAACCATATAGGAAGAAATATCCTACCATAAACAGCACTTAAATTCGTTGAAGCGGCACATAATATTTAAAACCATTCGTTAGACACCACCTTATAACTGATGGAGTAGTTGTTTCTTGCTTACAAACACGTAGGGTTCAAGCTCTGTTCATGTCCGAGTATCGGTGAGTATGCAAAAGAAAACTATGAAACTTCAAGGGAAGATGATTCAGTTATTTTAAGACCAAACGCAAGAATAATATTCAAGTGAAAGAGAAGAAATGGATGCAGTTCTGCACATACATATTTCGCATGACAACTTTAACTTAACCTCTGTTTTAAACCAAAATCTAAGGACCAAGATTATCACAATCACGGCTGCCAAATGCAAACACTCTAATGGAAGCTAGCACTTCAAATTGCTTGACACAACTTACTCATGTTTGAAAGAAGCAGAACAAACAAAACAAATGGTCTGCACATTTCTAACATTA
Organism: Nicotiana glauca; assembly: GCA_026770625.1. Taxonomy (NCBI): domain Eukaryota; kingdom Viridiplantae; phylum Streptophyta; class Magnoliopsida; order Solanales; family Solanaceae; genus Nicotiana; species Nicotiana glauca. The sequence continues at coordinate 5,387 of MU732496.1, forward strand.
AGGCAGGAACAAAACTAGCAGCCTGACTTCAGCACACAACTAGACAAGCGTCTTTAGTCCTAATTTCAGCCGAATAACAACTTTCGTGGTGCCAATTCTAGACAAATGTGCAGCAGATTGCTGGAAACATGGTCATATAGATAGCTAATTCAACTTATTGGAATTAAATTGTTCAGATAGCCATCCATTCCTAACGTCAAGGCATGAACGAAAGTTATGCGTAACTTGACTGATTTACGGCTAGTACATGAATAAGCATGAAATTTCAGGAAAATACAAGAGTCCTTCAACTGATTCAACTAGCAATAACTTCCCTTTGACAACTGAAATTTAGACTAACTACTACTTTAAAACAAGCATTGAATTGCTTATCTTCCAACATTCATAGCAAATCCTAATAAACACCACTGACTAAGAACCACAACATCAAAAAAATACGACTGGTCACTAATTTTAGATGTTCGTATTGCATTCGATACGTGTGAGAAATGCCGTAAATGCCACTGAATCGGCAAAACAGACATTGCACCTCATCTACAACCATAGACTTGATTCAGACTTCAATCGTTCAAACCAAAATAAAGCAAATCCGACCTCGCTCCCAAACACATATTGAACTCAAACACACTGATTTATAAAAGAAATAAACAAAAAAGCAAAAAATGACACGACTCGAGCCTGCAATTACTGACATTTATTTAGATATGACATGTAATTTCAATCTTCATATCTTAGATTCAACCATACTTGGATCCACATATACAGAGACATGAGAATAAAGAAAGAACTGCACCTGAAGATTGGAGTTTCAATTCCTCAAAAATATTTAGCAACTACACGAACAAAATCGATATCAAAGCTAGAACAAAAACTTCAACCAAAAAATAAGCTCGGATGGAATCTCCAGTCGACTACTAACGCCTAATCTCGAACCTCAGCCCAACTCATAACAAAGATGAAATTTCTAAATTTAAAAGGGTGAGACGAACAGAGTTGCTAGAATTACACGAAATGAATTTTTTTTTTGTATTTTAATTTGTCACTGTACAAAGAATATGCAGATGAATTAAAAGAGAAAAAGAAAAGCCTTTTCCGGACCCTCATTTTTTCCCGTCCCCTGCCCTCAAAACCAGACCTGGTTCATATAGCCCCCTCTCTCGAATTTTTCCTTTTTGCACAAGAAATCTGGAAGTAAATCTCTTCTAGAATGAACCCTGACAGATGGAAGGAGAGGATTGATCCTCAAATCAATCCACGGCTCCCATTTTCGGATTTCATTCTTCAGAAATTCCAAAACTAATCCAGCACATGAGAGACAAAAGAAAAATGTCAGAAGCCATTAGAATTTTGCTAACGTGGTGAGATAAGGTACACGTGAGTGAATTTGATCTCACTCGCCCAAAATTTAGCGGCTTGGACGCAGAAGTGAAGAAGAGAGTGAATAGTAGGGCGTCGCTGACTAGAATTTAGGGATTTAGGCTTCTTTGAGGGGAAATGTTATAACTAAAATTAAACGTTGGAAAGGGGGTCGGGTTGGGTTAGCCAGGCGGGTTGGGCGGGTCTCAGGGGAATATTGTTTGGGCATGGGAGGAAAATTCAATTGATAAGCCCAAAATTCAAGTCTCTTGTTTCAAAAAAAAAAATTTCTCTTTTTCAATTTCAAGTTTTTCTTTTCTTTTCAAAATTTAAATTAAAAATAAAACTTAAATTAAATCCCAAAACAAATTATTCCACCAAATTATACTAATTACTCAAAATAATATTCACAATAACTAATTAATTACCAAATTAAAGAAAACTACAAGATTCGAAGCTAAGTGCAAAAATGAATTATTTTTGTAATTTTTCCATTTTTTTAATAAAATAACTAATTTACAAATTAACCTGAAATGTAAAAATAAACCCTAAATGCAATGCAAGATATTTTTGTACTTTTTATGATTTAAATAAAATAAACATGCACACAAATTATCACAAAATCCTATAAAATTGTAAAAAATGGAGAAAAATTTTTTTTCTTGAATTTATAGGAGTAATTCATATAGGGTAAAAATCACGTGCTCACAATTGGTCAAACAATTAATTAATGTGCGGCAAGGGGTACTTGTTCTTGATGGTAACTTTGTTTCAGCTGGCGGTAATCAATACACATCCGCATAGTCCTATCTTTCTTCTTCACAAATAACATTGGTGCAACCCAAGGTGATACACTTGCTCTCACAAAACCCTTTGCTAACAACTCCTTAAGCTGCTCTTTCAACTCCTTCAACTATTTCGGAGCCATGCGGTATGGTGGCGTAGATATGAGCTGGGTACCTGGAGCCAAATCAATACAGAAATCAATATCACAATCCTGTGGCATGCTTGTAAGGTTAGAATGAAGCACATTGGCAAATTTCAGGACTACTAGCGCTGAATCAATCAACAGAGACTCTACTGTGATGTCCCAAATAAAAGCTAGATAAGTTAAACAACCCTTCTCAACCATATATTGGGCCTTCAGAAAAGAGATAACCCGACTAGATGTACTAACGAAGGAACCCTTCCACTCAAACCTCGGCAGCTCTAGCATAGCTAAAGTAATAGTCTTGGCATGGCAATCTAGGAGGGTGTGATATAGGGATAAACAGTTCATGCCTAGGATGACCTCGAAGTCGGTCATATCAAGTAACAAGAGGTCCGCTCTAGTATTGTCACCACAAAATGTGACCACATAGGACTGATAGACTCAATCCATAACCACAGAATCGCACACAGGAACGGACACATAAATAAAAGTGCCAAAAGAATAGGTAGACCCTGGATCAAATAATGCTGAAGCATCTCTACCGCATACAGAAATAATATATGTGATCACGACATCTGAGGCCAATGCATCTGGTCTGGCCGGAAAAGCATAGAATCTGGCTGGAGCACCGGCTAGCTGGCCTTCACCTGACTAAGTAATAGCTGGTTGACCTCCCTCTTCCTAGCCTCCACCTCTAGGATAGTCCCTATCAGCCTGCCCTCCGCCTCTGGGCGGCCAGACAACTAGTGCTGTAATCATAGGCTGCTGACCCTGCTGCACTGCCTTGCCCTAAAGCCTAGGGTAGAATCTTCTCATATGACCGAGATCTCTTGCACTCGAAATAGCCCCTTTATGCGGTCATAGGTTGCTGACCCTGCTTTAATCTCTGCACTAGAAGAAGCCTGAATAACTGGTAGGTGGTATGAACTCTTCGGCCTGGCACTAAAGTAGGAGCTGGAAGAACCCTGGTACCCTGAGTACCCACTGGAGGAACCTTGGATGGCTGGTGGGCGGTAAGAACTCTATGGTATGGTAGTGAAATAGGGCCACACCGGTGTAACGACCCGACCAGTCGTTTTAAGCTTTTGCACTTTGTTCGCCACTTCTTGGACATGATTAGCTCCGTGTGATGTACTGTGACTTATTTAAATCATCGCTTATGGTTTTCAGGATGAGTGGAATGAATTTGGAAGATCAGTTCTCACTTTTTGGGCATGACTAACCCCGTGTGATGCATTATGACTTATTTAAATCGTCGCTTTTGGTTTTCAGGATGAGTGGAATGAATTTGGAAGAACAGTTCTCACTTTGAAGCTTAAAAATTTGAAAGGTTTGACCAAGTTTTGACTTGTTAGCATATGATGTCGTATTGGAATTTTTATGATTTGGTTTGCTCCGTTAGGTGATTTGGGACTTAGGAGCGTGATTGGAATGTGTTTTGGAGTTCCAGAGTAGATTTAGGCTTGAATTGGCGAAATTGCAATTTTGGCATTTTCTTGTTGATAGGTGATATTTCGATATAGGGATCGGAATGGAATTGTAGAAATTAGAATAGGTCCTTTGTGTCATTTGTAACGTGTGTGCAAAATATTAGGTCATTCGGACGAGGTTTGATAGACTTTTTGATCGAATTCGGAATTCGAAAGTTTTGAATATTCTTAGGCTTGAATCTGAGGGTGATTCAATATTTTGATGTTGTTTTGAGCGTTCCAAAGGCTGGAACAAGTTTGAATGATGTTTTAGGATTGGTTGGCATGTTTGGTTGTGGTCCCAGGGGCCTCGGGTGAAATTCAGGGTAGTTTCGGACTATTTCTAAGATATTTTTAGCTACTGGTTTTTGGCTACAAAAGTGTTTTGTACGATCAATGGGAATTGGACGCGATCTCGATGGGTAAAATGCGAAAAAAAAAATGTCAGTGCTTCGCAATCGCGGATGAACCTTCGCGATCACATTGAGTAAATATTCTGCTGCACCGATCTAACTTTGGAAGCTTATATCTCACAATCTATAAGGTATTTGGAGATAATCCAAAAATAAAAGTTGTAGACCTTTGTGTCTAGTTTTCAGAAATGTAGACTAATTAGAATTTTAAGTTGTGTACAAAATGTTATGGATGTTACACTATAGGGTTTCCGGGAAGGGTTTAGAAATCTCTAATGCACATGGCTAATTTTGGAAGCTTATATCTCACAATATATAAAGATTCAGAAAATGAGAAACATATGAAATTATAGCCCTTGGTATCTAGTTTTCGGAACATCAAACCATTTGTCATTTGGAGTTGTGTGCCAAAGGTTATGACTATTACACTTGAGGATGTCCGGAAGAGTTGGGAACTTGTTCTTCGCGATCGCGAAGCATTGTCCTCGATCGCGAAGGGCAAATTTTGGGCTGAGAAAAGTTGTGGTTTGTATTCATGAAGAATTTTCTGCGGTCGCAAAGAGTATGTACGTGGGAAGAATGTTTTATACAACTATTCCGCGACTTTGAACCCTTTTTACACCATTTTTTAACTGGAAAAGAGCTTGGAGGCAATTTTGAAGAGAGGAAATCATTGTTCTTCATTGAGTAAGGATTTTGTACTCTAAAACTTGATTGTTTGTGATTAAGGAATGAAAAATCAGTGTAAATTCATGAAAATCAGTAGAAAAAGGTGGAGTCATGGCTTGACATTATGAGACATTTCTGGGCTGATTTGAGGGGTTAAACGAACTCCGATTTTTGAGTTCTTTATATGTACAGACTCATGAGATGATGAAGAACAATTTGGTATAAAGTTTGTCTTGTTCTGGTACACTTGCGCGGTGGTCGGGTTTTGACTGATTTCGGGTTTTGTGCTTAAAATCGATATTTTCCAATTGGAATTCATATGTTTAGCATAATATAATGATAAAAATCTGAACTGGGTAGATTTGGATCACTCGAAAGTCGTTTCGAACACCAAAGGCATTGCAAGCTAGATTTCAGGCCGGATTGAGGTGAGTAATGATTTAAAATGTTGTCCTGAGGGTATGAAACCTTGGATTTCACAGCGTATGGCTATGTTGAGGTGACTTACACGCTAGATGACGAGCGTGGGGCAGAGCATCGCTGGGGATTGTGACTTAGTCCATCCCGAATGATTATTTTTACTGTGTATTTAATAGCTAATTGTTTGATATTATTATATTTTGGGCTAAAAGCCATGCGGGCTTCATGCCAGCTGTTTGAACCCTTAGGAAAGTTTTAAATGATATTTTCCTCACTGATTAATTTCATACTGGTGCTTAGTCATACTATATTTTTCTATTTAAAAAACTCAACTGTATTATTCTATTTTAAATACATTAAATGATATTTTCAAAGGTATTTGAGCTGAGCTTCATATTTTATTGTGGCGCGAGGGGCTTATGAGATTCTGACTGAGTAAGGCTAAGGGCATCTGTTATGAGGATACATTTGGGTTAGGTTGCACGCCGCAACTGTGATACATTGATTATGATAATGAGGTCGAGGGCCTGAGATTGTATGCCACGAGGTGGCTTGAGATATTTATATGAGGTCGAGAGCCTATATATGATGCCACGAGATGGATTGATATTGCGCTTGGGCTGTAAGGTGCCCCTCCCGGAGTCTGTACACCCCCAATGAGCACAGGTACCCATTGTGGTATGAGATATTGCCCGAGGGGCTGGTATTGTTCTATGACATTTGCCCGAGGGGCTGATTCTGCTGTTACTGTACCCGAGAGGCAGTTATTATATGTTTACTCTTCTGTTGTTTTCCTGCATATTGTTTAACTATTTGGAAGATGTTTACGAGATTTCACTGTTTAATTATAATTACTGATTTGTTATGCCTCTTGTAGCTTAATGTTGTTCCTTACGTGGATTTATATTACTCAGTCTTCATTTATTTTTATTACTCACTGAGTTGGAAGTACTCACTTTAATCCCTGCACCTTGTGTGCAGATTCAAGTATTTTGGAACCCGATAGCGGGTTGGTTGCTCAGAGGCAGAGTCATCAGAGTTTAGCAAGGTAGCTGCCCGACATTCGCAGCACTGCTTTTCTCCCTCTCGATTTTACTAGACTGTATCTAGTACATTTAAGACACTTGTTGTATTCGGACCTTAGCAGATGCTCTTGACTAGTGACACCTGATGTCGGGCTGTGTTGGGTTTATTTTCCACAAATAATACTGTTAACTGCTTATTTTTGAGATTTTATCATGTTTACGACTTAATACTTATTATGTTACTTCTTAAGATTGGAAATGGGAATGTGTCGGTTGGCCTTGTCTCCACGAGAGGCGCCATCACAGCCTGGTCTGGGTTTAGGGTCATGACAAATTGGTATCAAAGCCTAGGTTCCATAGGTCTCACGAGTCATGAGCAGGTTTAGTAGAGTCTCGCGAATAGGTACAGAGATGTCTGTATTAAGTTGATGGTACTCCATTAGTATGGCGGCACTTTCTTATTAGATCGACTGCTGACATTCAGGTTTGCTTGGTAGTACGAAAGAATCATAAGAGTATCTCTTGTGGGAATGATTGGGTATTAGAGGTGTGTTGTATACTTGGACGGTAGAATCGGGATCGGATATGGTGATTCGTGTGGTGTATGTAGTTGGAGACTGGGAGTTCTCATATTTAGGCTATGTTGTGGTTGTGGGTCGTAGGTATCGGCACTATTTAGTGACTAGTTTGGAGATCCGAGTGGATCTTTGCTACTTGGTATGTTAGATTTTGGATGTAATATTGGGTATAGACTATTGTCTTTATGTTGTTTTATTCTGGACTATTGCGCTAAGGCAACAATGTTGGCTATGTCAGGAATGCCACGGATTAAGTGGTGAGGTTCAACGGATTATGTCCTTAGTAGGGTGGTTTTATATTTCCAAGGATTCTCTTTCTTATTTGGGCTTTCGTGATAGATGTCAGTGTAGAGACTCCTACCATTGATTCAGTTCTGATGGTGAGGGACTTTTCGGATGTGTTCTTATGGTCGGGCATGTCGCCGGGCAGGGTTTTTGATTTCGGTATTGAATTGATGTCGGGCACCGTATCGTATGGCACCGACGGAGTTAAAGGAGTTAAGGGAGTAGTTTTAGGGTTTACTTGATAAGGGGTTCATTGGCAGGCCTATGGGGATGTGTGTTCTAACTTGAGTCGGATTGGTTGACTCCGAGTTGTATTGTTGAGAAATGTGTTGATTCGATTGTTATTGAGATGTTAGTGTTCTAAGGTGATCTATGGGTTACCTTTCCGCGTCGTGAAGCATTGGGATTTGTTGGATATAGGCACAGGTGGTGCAATTTTATTTTGGTCTCTTAGTGGAATTGAGCAGGAAGAGTATTGGGTGTTGCTCGGTGAATGGCGTATCAGTTATGTCCTTTTGGGTCTGTGTAATTATGTCAATTGCTTCGCCGTTATTATGATGCTTTGCTTTGGTTCTAGACATCAAATTGCGTGCGTTTGTCAATTTTGAGCATAATGACTTGAGGTGTTTCATGTGGACCAGTGTTGATAGGGTCGTACATTGCAGAGAAGTTATATGTGGGTATGACCCTTCAAGTTAGATTCGTGTGTTCTGTTTCTATGATGTGTGATGGGTTTTTAGCATTGTGTGTGGTGGTACTGGTGAGCTTGCGGCGCAGCTCTCTCAGTTGAGTCATTTTCACAATTTGAGTATGTTCGTATTGTTGCTTATCGGTGAACAGGTTGCACGAGTTGCAGCTTTAGATCATATTGATGTGTCATATCACTAGAGTAGTTGTGTTGGATTAGATGAGATCACTGGGATCTGGAATGAATACAAACGGATTCAGTTTTAGTATGCTGGAAGGATAATATCGATGTTCGACTCAGAAATTTGCTATGGTCCTTGCCGATGGAGAGGGAGCTCTATGATTGGTTGATCTGAGGATTAGTTATGACTTTCTGCATGTTTTATTCATCATTGGCGGTACAGAGAAGTATTAGAATGAGGCTTATTTGATAAGAGGTTTATAATCGATATTCGGTTGTTCTGAGCAACTGCTGTGATCAGAAGTTATCGCTACAAGAATTTGAGCTATGTGGTATATTATGTAATTGCATCCGAGGTTAGAGGTATGGCTTGGTACAACTTGTTCGGGCTTATTCAGAGTATGAATCTGAGATTTTAATCTTGTAGATGATTTTGAGAAGTGGAAATCTGGTTCTAAGGTTTATGGGCTAGGTTGGATTGCAAAATTTCAGTTATATTGTGTTATCGGACCTATATGAGATACGGTGACGCGGGATCACCCCTGGTTATGTGCATCGTAAGGTTGCACAGTGATTTGATGGTTGTCGAAACAACTCTGGGCACGTTCAAGGACGAATATATGTTTAAGTGGGGGAGGATGTAACGACCCGACCAGTTGTTTTGAGCTTTTGCACTTTGATCGCCAGTTCTTGGGCATGACTAGCCCCGTGTGATGTATTATGACTTATTGAAATTGTCGGTTTTGGTTTTCAGGATGAGTGGAATGAATTTGGAAGAACAGTTCTCAGTTTGAAGCTTAAAAATTTGAAAGGTCTGACCAAGTTTTGACTTGTTAGCATATGATCTCGGATTGGAATTTTTATGATTTGGTTAGCTCCGTTAGGTGATTTGGGACTTAGGAGCGTGATAGGAATGTGTTTTGGAGGTCCGGAGTAGATTTAGGCTTGAATTGGCGAAATTGGAATTTTGACGTTTTCCGGTTTATAGGTGAGATTTTGATATAGGGGTTGGAATGGAATTTCGGAAATTGGAGTAGGTCCGTTGTGTCATTTGTGATGTGTGTACACAATTTCAGGTTATTCGGACGAGGTTTGATATACTTTTTGATCGAATTCCGAATTCGGAAGTTTTGGAAATTCTTTGGCTTGAATCCGAGGGTGATTTGATGTTTTGATGTTGTTTTGAGCATTCCGAAGGCTGGAACAAGTTTGAATGATGTTTTAGGATTGGTTGGCATGTTTGGTTGAGGTCTCGGGGGCCTCAGGTGAGTTTCGTGGTGGTTCTATACCATTTCTAAGCTATTTATAGTTGCTGGTGTTTGGCTACAACAGTTTTCTACGCGATCGCGAGGAATTGGATGCGATCTTGATGAGTAAAATGCGAAAAAAAAGGTCAGTGCTTCGCGATCGCAGATGAACATTCGCGATCGCATAGAGTAAATATTCTGCTGCACTAATCTAACTTTGGAAGCTTATATCTCACAATCTATAAGGAATTTAGAGATAATCCAAAAATAAAAGTTGTAGCCCTTTATATCTAGTTTTCATAAATGTAAACTAGTTAGAACTTTAAGTTGTGTATAAAAATTTGTGGTGGTTACACTATAGGCAGTCCGTGAAGGGTTTAGAAATCTCTAATGCACAAGGCTGATTTTAGATGTTTATATCTCACAATATATAAAGAGTCAGGAAATGATAAACATATGAAATTATAGCCCTTGGTGTCTAGTTTTCAGAACATCAAACCATTTGTCATTTGGGGTTGTGTACAAAACGTTATGACCATTAAACTAGAGGCTGTCAGGAAGAGCTGGGAACTTATTCTTCACGATCGCGAAGGGCAAATTTTGGGCTGAAAAAAGTTGTGCTCCACGATTGCTAAGCATTTTCTGCAATCACAAAGAGTATATACCTAGGCAGAATGTTTTAAAGGTTTGTTCCGCGACTTTGAACCTTTTTACACCATATTTGAACGGGAAAAGAGCTCGGAGGCGATTTTGAAGAGAGGAAATCATTGTTCTTCATTGAGGTAAGGATTTTGGACCCTAAAACTTGATTATCTGTGATATAGGAATGAAAATATCAGTGTAAATTCATGAAAATCAGTAGAAAACGGTGGAGTTAGGGCTTGAGATTATGAGACCTTTAAGGGATGATTTGAAAGGTCAAACGAATTCCGATTTTCGAGTTCTTTATATGTACGGACTCGTGAGATGATGAAGAAGATTTTTGTATAAAGTTTTTGCAGTTCTGGTATGTGGGCCCAGGGGTCGGGTTTTGACTGATTTCGGGCATTGTGCTTAAAATTGATATTTTTCAATTGGAATTCATATGTTTAGCATAATATAATGATAAAAATCTGAACTTGGTAGATTTAGATCACTTGGAAGTCGTTTCGAAGGGCAAAGGCATTGCACGCTAGATATCGGGCCGGATTGAGGCGAGTAATAATTTTAAATGCCATCCTGAGGGTATGAAACCCGGATTAAATAATGTACGGCTATGTTGAGGTGACTTACATGCTAGATGACGAGCGTGGGGTAGAGCACTGCTGGGGATTGTGACTTAATCCATCCCGAATGATTATTTTACTACGTATTTAATAGCTAATTGTTTGATGTTATTATATTTTGTGCAAAAAGTCATATGTGGGCTTCGTGCTAGCTGTTTGAACCTTTAGGGAATTTTTAAATGATGATTTCCTCACTAATTGATTTCATACTGGTGCTCAGTCATACTATATTTTTCTATTTTAAAAACCCAGTTGTATTATTCTATTTTAAACACATTAAATGATATTTTCAAAGGTATTTGAGCTGAGCTTCATATTTTACTGTGGCCCGAGGGGCTTATGAGATTATGGCTAAGTAAGGTCGAGGGCTTGTGTTGTGAGGATACATTTGGGTCGGGCTGCATGCCGCAGCAGTGGTACATTGATTGTGATAATGAGGCCGATGGCCTGAGATTGTACGCCACGAGGTGGCTTGAGATATTGATATGAGGCCGAGAGCCTGTTCATGATGCCACGAGATGGCTTGATATTGCGCTTGGGCCGTAAGGGGCCCCTCCCGGAGTCTGTACACTTCCAGTGAGTGCGGGTACCCATTGTGATATAAGATATAGCCCAAGGGACTGGTATTGTTCTGTGACATTTGTCGACTCCCCCTTTTTCTAAAGAGCGAAATCGGGTTCACGATATTTGGGAGGAAAACTCTTTTCCCACTTTGGAATTGGGTTTTGAGAGTTTGGAGAGTCGCCACCTAATGCTTATAGTGCATTAGGACACTTTAAAAGAAAGAAAGATAAAAAACCAGAGTTCGGGTAAGGGCTTGAAATTATCTCGAGGGGAAGGTGTTAGGCACCCCTCAAGATCCACTAGTGTGGTTCCCAGCCATGCTACAATTGTGACTTTAAATGCAAGCAAACAAATAAACAAACAAGCATTGCAAACATGGGAAACGGTTACAAATAAGAATGTGAAAAATATTTAGAAGTGTTGAAATTTGGAAGGAAATAGTTTTTTTGATTAACGAAGAGATACGCAAGTAAAGGACAGGGGTTAAATAATTGGTACAAGTAACTTAAAAGAAGCACAAGGAACGAAAGTTGAAGACTGGACAACTTTTAAAAATTCTGAAAAAATTATTAAACTAATAAAGAGGAAAGTGGGTCCTAGGTTTATACATTACAGGATCATTCTCACAACACCGGCACCTGATTGTATGCATAGTGTTATTATGTAATCATCATCTCCATGTCTACCCTTCCCACCCTGTTAAGGTATTGGAGCGCGGAATGGTATCGTTTGCCTATTGCATGCTATTACCCATCCCAAACTATCAGTCCTGGGGTATTAGGACGTCTAATCCTAAAAGGGGAAGAAAGGGATGGGGCCTTTATGGAGTTTAAAGGACAAAAATTCTAATCGACATTCAAAAAGCAAGTAACAAGTAGGGGGAATGAACAAACAAATAGGCAAGGCTCACATAAACCCCATAAATCAGATAACACATAGTTTGGCATGCCTTTACACATACTGGTTTGGTCTTTAAAAAATTAAAAATTAAGCAGCGGGCGAATTGGTTCAATACATACGTTTAGACAGGTAGCTCGCATTAGGGAACTTGGATACAGTTGTCAGGTATTAAGGTATTTTAAGCGAGTGATTTTAAAAATACTGCTTTCTGAAAAGTAGTCTAATGGAGAAGAATTTTGAAAAGAGAGTATGGACTTTAGTAAATTGAGAAATGAGTAAAAGAATCATCAGATTGTTCGAGCATAAAACACAAAAATGGTTGCGAAAGAGTTTTAGAGACAGAAATATCTAAGGAAAAGTAAGCTGCAGAACCATTTTAAAAGACATTTTCAGGGACTGAGTAAAACGTTTAGGCAGAATGTTTAGAAAGAAACCGTTTCAGAAAGAGATGCAGATTTGAAGAACTTAAAAGTATACTGGTTCAAAGGGTTTTATTAAAAGATTGGGGCTTTTGAAAACGTTACTGAATTAAGATGTTTAAAGACCAATTAACAGACTCTTATTGCTTAAAACGAATCAGTCGAGTTTGATTCAAAGTCCTATATGCATGATATCTATTTTCGATTTTTTTAGAGCCTGTTATTGAACTTATAAAAGATGATTGTGTTAATTAACCCTACAGTTTGCCTAATGCATATGCATTCCTTATAGGCATGATTTCTATATGCATTGATTACATGAACGTTAAGTCCTATAGGCAAGATCTCTAGTGATTTGCAGTGTGATTAAGCATTAAACCTTATAGGCAGAATTTCTAGTTGACTTGCAGTATAATTAAACGTTAAACCCTATAGGCATGGTATCTATGGTGACTTTGAATCAAAAATATTGGACAATCCTATAGGCAGGATTTGTAGTAAGAAAATTAAACTCCTAAAGTCATGATATCTACCCTTTATTGATGCAAGAAAGTAAAAACCCCTCCCACACCCTTTTACTATATTCCCCAAGTTTCATACAAAGATTATTACAAACTCAATAAGTCAAACTGGAAATTAAAGATACATCAAAATCTAACAGCTGGATCCAAGCAGCCTAATTCAATCTTGATGTCCAATAACATGTGTTTAACCAACTTCTGGATCCAGATTTCCAAAGCCTTCTCTTTATCAAGGGTGTTTCCAAAGTTCCAAGGAATTTCAGGAATACCCGGCATTGCTTTCACCCAAGATACCCATTTAGAATTAGAATAGTGCAGTGCGGAATAGCCAGCCCTCAGACATCCAAGTTCAGAGGGAACTCCAGGGTCCCAAAGCATGGCTTGCAAGAGAGGGGCAGAACTTACAACTAGGACTAAGTGCAAATTGATTGGGGAACCATAACAAATGGTGGTTATACCCAGCCATAGGTGCAGACTGGCACACCCCTGACCATTTATTTGGTCAAACAAGTTAGGAGCAGACCCTTGAGGGTCAGACCTGAGTTTGAATGATGATTCAGACACCACCAGACCCAAGTCAGGCTCAACACATAAAGGGGAAAAAGGGAAGTGGGAATTCATGTAAGCACCTTAATGGCAGGAACATGAGGAAGGAAAGCATAACAAACTAAGAAATAAACACATGGTGAAGGAAATCATAACAGACTAAGTAGTAAACACATAGTGAAGGGGGCATTATTTAACTAAGAACATACCAATTGCGAAGTAAAAAAAGAACAGCAGAGTAAGCAAGCAGCAAGAAATCAGCAGGAGCAGACTTACGTTTTCAACAAAACACTTGAGAGTTCACGAGAACTCAAGAATATTTCAAAAGGTAAAAAGGAGAAAAGGAGAGTAGAATCAGAGTGCTCAATACTATAAATGAGAAGCAGTTTAATCGAGAGAAAACTCAGTATTCCAATGTGTGAAAGCCTGTTTGTGCAGAAAAGCTGTGTCGGAAGTGTAAAAGGGTAGCCCCATTTATAGTGAAGAAAACAAGTAAGAAGAAGGTAAGAAAATAATTTGAAAATCAATCACAGGCTGTTTCCTTTTGGTTAAGGGATTGATTTCAAACGGGCATGATAAATAAGGAAAAGGCCTTGATTTAAAATCTTTTCCAAGGCAATATAACAGGGGCAAATACATAGAGCATTATTTAAGGAAATAGCTTAGTAGCATACGGTTTGGACAAAAAATAAGGAAAGGCAATCAATCACAGCCAATAAAAATCAAAGTTTGAGTCTTGGTACGAATAAATCTAATCGGGAAAGGTGAAGAGAACTTAGTTTAAAGAAAACTCATCAACACTCAATCAGACCCCTTTAAAAAGGGACTCGGACTCAATCACAGGCTGGCCAAAGGCCTTTTGAAAGAGGAGAATGTCATATAAAAAGCATGCAGAGACAAGAGAGAGT
>MU732498.1:0-10924 GCA_026770625.1 Nicotiana glauca
AGGTAACATAATTAACTTACTTTATTTTCTTCCAAATATAATCTCATTTCTGAGCTTACATCAATTAACTTATGATGTACTCTCATGTATGAAAACTTGGGGTGTAACAGAAATGCTCAGACAGAAACCAGCGAGGACCTTCGATTTGTCAAGTCTTGATTCAATCTGAGGTTAATCATATGCTTTTTCACCAAAAACACGTAAATAACCTCAGAACAAACCCAAAACCTCGACGAACACTTCAATTGGAAAATTTCGGATTTTTAGGGTTATACTAGATTCAAGATTCGAGGGCTTTTGGAGTTATTCGAAGGAAACCAATATGGTATTTGGGATGGGGAAGGCTTGGTGGTCATTTGGTGTTAATTTGATGGGAAAGGGGGTGGCGCCGCCAGGCTTCAGGCGGGGGAAAAGGGGCGGCGAATTTAGGGTTTCATGGAGAATTGGTCTCTGAAAGAGACGAGATGGGGGGTAAGGGCGTTTGGACACTAATATACTCCCAGACCCTAATTTCTGAGCCATTAGATATCCTATCCTCGACGGCTCAGATTCATTTGGCGAAACGGCATCGTTTGCATGGCTGGGGAGGCGGACTGGGTTGGGGTAGATTGGGCCTGGCTTAGCGGGTAGCATGGTTAAGGCAATTGGGATTAGGAAAATTGTTTTGAAGTGGCCCAAAGAATTACTCCTTATTAATAAGACCAATTTCTCTTCATGTTCTTTTTTTTTTTTTGTATTTTCAGATTTTGCTAAATTGAAATAAAATAAAAACAAACCTAAATTAATCCCTAATCAAACTATCCTATCAAGTTAAATTATTTACTACATCTAACACTTATTACACCTAACTAAAACCAAATTAAAGAGGAATGCCAAAATTCCAAACTAAAATTAAAGTGTGAAAGTAAAATATTTTTGTGTGATTTTCCCTTTTGTAAAATAAACTAATTGCTCAATTAATCCTAAAATGCCAAATTAAATCCTAAAAGCAAATGCACATATATTTTTGTATTTTTTATTAATTAAAATGCACAGACAAAATGCAAACAATTAACAGAAAATATCACAAAAATCCACAAAATTGCAAACACTAAAAGAAATTATTTTGTTTTGAATTTCTGGGAGTAATTCATATAGGGCAAAAATCACATGCTCACAGCTGCCCCTCTTTGCTCGAAAACACGCAGAGTTTTTGGGCAAAGATAAAGTGAGCGAATACAAGCAATTTTTGCCCGTTCGAATACTCCGTGGGAAGCATTTTTGAAAGATTTGATCGCACCCTGCTTCCGAGGTTGCCTACATATCCTTGGCTAAAAAGGAATCGGGTCAGTGTAGTTCAGGAATGTTTGGTAGCTGGGACTACCATGAAGCTGTGATTTCACTGCTGCTACTGCTACTGAACCCCCTTATTACACCATGTCAAAATAAAAAGAAGCTAGACTAGACTATGATCTATGCTTTACAAAAATCCTATCTATATCTTCAAACTTGCTCCTATGGTTCTTGTTGCCTTGTTGACTTGTATTCTCTCGGTGATATCCCTTTGTTGCCGCCTTGAATTGTAATATGAGATATTTTCCCTTTCTCCAGGTGGATGCCTGACTATGAAAACTTGAACTACATTCTGAGATGCTTTCCTTTTCTCCAGGTGGACGCCTGACTGCTGACTTGAAATGTATTCCCTGCTCTCTAGGTGGGCTCCTGACTGCTGACTTGAAATGTATTCCCTGCTCTCCAGGCAGGCTCCTGACTGCTGACTTTGAAATGTGCTCCCTTATTCTCCAAGCAGGGTCCTGACTGCTGACTTGAAATGTATTCCCTGCTCTCGAGGCGGGCTCCTAACTGCTGACTTGAAATGTATTCCCTGCTCTCCAGCGGGCTCCTGACTGCTAAACTTGAAATATGCACCTTTGTTCTCCAGGCAGGCTCCTGACTTCGACAAAATAGACAAAACAAAAAAAAATTTCTGCCCCTGTTTGGTAGCTGGGCTCATATATGAGTGTTAACCGAATCATATTATCAATAAGAACTTAATAGCTAAAACTTGAATTATACTCCCTTGTTCTCCAGGTGGGCTCCTGACTGCTGACTTAAAATGTATTCCCTGCTCTCCAGGTGGGCTCCTGACTGCTGACTTAAAATGTATTCCCTGCTCTCCAGGCGGGCTCGTGATTGATGACTTGAAATGTATTCCTTGCTCTCCAGGCGGGCTCCTGATTGCTGAACTTGAAATGTATTCCCTGCTCTCCAGGCAGGCTCCTGACTGCTGAACTTGAAATGTATTCCCTTGTTCTCCAGGCGGGCTCCTGACTGCTGAACTTGAAATGTGCTCCCTTGTTTTCCAGGCAGGCTCCTAACTGCTAACTTGAAATGTGCTCCCTTGTTCTCCAGGCGGGCTCCTGACTGCTGACTTTGAAATGTGCTCCCTTGTTCTCCAGGCGGGCTCCTGACTTCAATAAAACAAAGAAAACTTTCTGCCCCAGTTTGGTGGCTGGGCACATATATGATTGTAAACTATACCATATTATTAAATATCAGTAAGAATTTGAAAGCTAAAACTTGAATTGTATTCCCTTGTTCTCCAGGTGGGCTCCTAATTGCTGAAACTTGAATGTATTCCCTTGTTCTCCAGGCGGGCTTTTGATTGCTGAACTTGAAATGTATTCCCTTGTTCTCCAGGTGGGCTCCTGATTGCTGAACTTGAAATGTATTCCCTGCTCTCCAGGAGGGCTCCTGACTGCTGAACTTGAAATGTATTCCCTTGTTCTCCAGGCGGGCTCCTGATTGCTAAACTTGAAACGTGCTCTCTTATTCTCTAGGCGAGCTCCTGACTGCTGACTTTGAAATGTGCTCCCTTGTTCTGCAGGCGGGCTCCTGACTTCAACAAAACAAACAAAACGAAGAAAATTTTCTGCCCCTGTTTCAATCAAAGAAAAATCTTGTCAATTTAAAATGGTGGTTGGTTGATGGCATTCTTGCTGAGGATGCCTCCGCTGTCGTGTTCTTCTTTGACCTGCCTCTTCAAATTGGCCCTGAACCACTTGACTTTCTGACTGTCTTTCAAACCTCATGACCTCTGATGATCAGAGTGTTCTATACCCAGACTGTTGTTTTACATCTCTGACCCCTTTTATTTGAACCTTTGCAACTCCCATGACATTACCAAATCATTCCACCGATGGAACTTCCGGTGACTCCTTATACCCCACTTTACATCCTGCTATCTTCGGTATGTTTTCGGCCACACTGTGCTTTTCAATTTTGGAATCTGGTATTGAGCTTTGAAATCCTTTCTTATTTGCTTTGAACAAAACTGACATTGAAACATCTTAGAGAAATAAACCCCAAAAGAAATGAAATGCAATGACCCTGAGAGTTAAGGATGAAGAAAATCCAAAATCGAACGACTTACTAAAAGGAAAAAGGGAAAAAGACTTATCTGAGTGGAGCAGTTGGTACCATTGACATGACATGCATTTCGGACTAATCGGCCCAATTCGTCCAACCAATCCACTTTCAATTGCCATACTTTGTTGCCCCAGAATTCCATTACCTGATTTCTTCACCCAAACCCTAACCTTGTTCATCATGCGGTGTCCTGAACGGTTTTCACCCACAGACCTCTCCCATTTGTTCACTTCTTAACTCACTTTCGTCTTAAGGTGCTCGTAAGGGTTTTCACCGATAATACTCTCTCATTTCTGATTTCTCTCAACTCACTTTCGCCTTAAGGTGCCCGTGAGGGTTTTCACTCATAAGACTCTCTCATTTCGATTTCTCTCAACTCTCGTCGCCTTACGGTGCCCGTGAGGGTTTTCATCAATAAGACTTTCTCATTTTTCATTACTTTCCTGCTTGGACCGGAGTGTTGCCCCTGATATGAATCACCTCTTCTTGCTCGACTTGGCATTTCTTGAAGACTGATCAGAAGGTCTTTTTTTGGACCGTAATGTAGGCTTTTGGATAGGGTTAGAAAGAAAGGGTATTAAGGCTCAAAACAATTCAAATGGGTTTAAAATTACAACTTTTGAAATCAGATTTCTTACAACAACCGCAACTTCTGCCCCAGTTTCTTTGCTTGGGGACTTTTGGATTTTATTTTGATGGGACCGAACCGTGAGGCTGCCTACGTATCCTTAAAAGGAATCAGGTCGAACATAGTTCATGGCATAAAAATTACTTTGTTGTTGTGACTTTTCTTTCTTTTTCTTCCATTTTCTCTTCTTCTTTTTTTCTTTCTTCCTTTTGCCTTTTTTCTTTTCCTCTTTTTCTTTTTCTTTTTTTTCTTTTTTTTCCTTTTTTCTTTTTCATTTTCATTTTTCTTCTCACTCTTTCCTTTTATGTATCCTTTACACTTGTGTTTCTGATCTTTGCTACCGATTCCAAAATAGGGGTATGAAAGAAAATAAATAAGGCTCAAAGGGGTAATAAAGGATAAAGTATTTAGATCGCAGAACAAAATGCCTTAGTCATTCCAATCTCCAAAACATGCCAAGTACAAACAAATATAATTAAAACGGAGAAAATCATACATAATGTCTCTTGGCCGCATCGGAATTGATGGCCATTTCAACACACTTGCCTTCTATGTCTGTCAAATACAAAGCACCATTGGACAACACTCTCGTCACGATGAACGGCCCTTGCCAATTTGGGGTGAACTTGCCTTTGGCCTCAGCTCGATGTGGAAGAATATGTCTCAACACTTGCTGACCCACTTTGAATTTTCATGGGCGCACCTTCTTATTATATGCTCTTGCCATTCTCTGTTGATACAACTGACCATGACACACTGCTGCTAATCTTTTCACATCGATCAAACTCAATTGCTCCAAGCGGTCTTTGACCCATTCATCATCATCAATTTCAGCTTCTGCGACAATCCGAAGGGATGGGATTTCCACTTCTACGGGTATCACCGCCTCGGTGCCATACACTAACAAATACGGAGTCTCCCCTACTGATGTACGAACAGTAGTACGATAACCTAACAATGCAAAAGGTAGCTTTTCATGCTACTGTCTATAACCCTCCACCATTTTCCGTAGTATCTTCTTTATATTCTTGTTGGCCGCCTCAACTGCTGCATTTGCCTTGGGGTGGTAAGGGGTGGAATTGCGATGTGTAATCCTGAATTGCTGATATACCTCTTTCATCAGATGACTATTAAGATTAGCCCCATTGTCTGTAATGATCACCTTTGGTATCCCAAACCGACAGATGATATTTGAGTGCACAAAATCAACCACCGCTTTCTTGGTCACAGACTTGAACGTCTTAGCCTCAACCCACTTGGTAAAATAATCAATGGCCACTAGAATGAACCTGTGCCCATTTGATGTTGCTAGCTCAATTGGCCCAATGACATCCATGCCCCACGCAACAAAAGGCCATGGTGCAGACATTGTGTGCAATTTCGATGGTGGAGAATGAATCAAATCTCCATGCACTTGACACTGATGACACTTGCGCACAAAACTGATACAATCTCGCTCCATAGTAAGCCAATAATAACCTGCTTGGAGAATCTTCTTTGCTAACACGTATCCACTCATATGTGGTCCACAAACTCCTGAATAAACTTCGGCCTGTCTAGCATCTATGCATCTCAACAACCCAAGATCTAGAGTTCTTTTGTACAGTACCCCTCCACTGAAGAAAAATCCACTTGCCAAACGTCGAATTGCTCTCTTTTGATCCCCTGTGGCCTGTACTGGATATACTCCCATTCTGAGGTATTCTTTGATATCATGGAACCACGGCTCACCATCAAGTTCTTCTTCCATCATATTACAGGAGGCATGCTGATTGCGGACCTGAATTTGCAAAGGGTCCACATAGGCCTTATCTGGATGATGCAACATTGACGCCGAAGTAGCCAAAGCATCGGCAACTCATTATGAATCCTTAGAATATGCCTGAATTCTATTGATTAAAACTGTTGACAAAGATCATGCAAACATTGTCGGTACGATATAAGCTTCAAATCTCGTGTTTCCCATTCCCCTTGAATCTGACGTACCAGAAGGTCCGAGTCACCCATGACCAATACTTCCTGGACACCCATATCCACAGCTAACCTCAAACCCAAGATGAATTCCTCATACTCAGTCATGTTATTAGTACAATAGAAATGAAGTTGAGCCGTAACAGGTTAGTGCTGCCCTATTTCAGAAATAAGTACTGCCCCTATCCCAACGCCTTTCATATTGGCAGCCCGATCAAAGAAAAGTTTCCATCCTGGCTTCTCAACTTGTTCCAACTCATCAACGTGCATTACCTCTTCGTCAGGGAAGTATGTCTTCAAAGGTTCATATTCTTCATCTACTGGATTCTCAGCCAAATGGTCAGCCAATGCTTGTGCTTCCATTGCAGTCCGGGTCACATAGACAATGTTGAATTCTGTGAGCAATATTTGCTACTTTGCGAGCCTCCCTGTGGGCATAGGCTTCTAAAAGATACACTTCAACAGATTCAACCGAGAGATGAGGTAAGTGGTATACGATGACAAGTAATGTTTCAACTTCTGTGCTACCCAAGTTAGGGCGCAACACGTCCTCTCAAGCTGAGTATACTTAACCTCGTAAGTTGTGAACTTCTTGCTGAGGTAGTATATGGCCTGCTCTTTCCTGCCGGTGATGTCATGCTGACCTAACACACATCCAAACGAATTATCCAAAACCGTCAAATACAAAATCAAAGGCCTCCCTGGTTCTGGCAGGACCAACACCGATGGGTTTGATAGATACACTTTTATCATATCAAATTCTTCTTGACATTCGTCTATCCACTCGACCGCAACATCCTTCTTTAACAGCTTGAAGATAGGCTCACAAGTTGTCGTAAGCTGAGCGATAAACCTGCTGATGTAATTCAATCTCCCTAATAGACTCATCACCTCAATCTTATTCTTCGGAGGTGGAAATTCTTGGATGGCTTTGATTTTTGATGGATCCAATTCAATACCTCGACTAACTATAAATCCCAACAATTTTCTAGATGGAACACCGAAAGCGCATTTTGCAGGATTGAGCTTAAGATTGTACCTGGGAAGCCTTTGGAAGAACTTTCTCAGATCCCTGACGTGGTCAGACTGCTTCCTGGTCTTTACAATTACATCATCCACATACACCTCGATCTCCCTCTGTATCATGTCATGGAATATGGTTGTCATTGCCCTCATATAGGTTGCCCCAGCATTTTTCAAACCAAATGGCATGACCCTGTAGCAGTATGTTCCCCATGGCGTGATGAATGCTGTCTTTTCTGCATCTTCCTCATCTATTAATATCTGGTGATAGACCGCATAACAATCCACAAAAGAACCAACACAATTATCAATCAATATGTGGATGTTTGGTAATGGGAAGTTATCCTTCGGATTCGCCTTGTTGAGATCACATTAATCAATGCACACCCCGGTCTTACCATCTTTCTTTGGTACAGGTACAGCATTGGCTAACCAGTTGGGATACCGCATGACCCAAATGACCTTTGCATCAAACTGCTTGGTAACTTCTTCTTTGATCTTCACACTCATATTAGTTTTAAATTTCCTCAGCTTCTGCTTGACAGGGGGCAATGCCGGGTCAGTGGGCAATTTGTAAACCACTAAGTCAGTGCTTAGACCTGGCATGTCGTCATATGACCATGCAAAAACATCCTTGTACTCAAACAATGTTTTAATTATCTCCTCTCTGAGTTGTGGTTCAAGGTGGACGCTTATTTTAGTTTCCCCGACATTATCTTGATCCCCTAAGTTGATTGCTTCTGTATCATTCAGGTTAGGTTTGGATTTTTCTTCAAAATGGCTTAATTCTTTACTGGTCTCTTCAAAAGCCTCATCATCATCATATTCCACTTCATCATCACATCAATTTCTTGTATTATTATTTCAGAATTAGATTGGCATTTAAGATTGGGCCGGAGATTCCTCATGCATGTCATCTTACTGAAACTAGAGTAAAAAGGATTGTACAAGAAAGAAAAGAAAAACAAAAATAAAACTATCAGGAAAAAAGAAGGGAAATTGCATTTCATTGAAATTTTAAGATAACAAGATTTAACTCATCCAAACGGACAGAACATAGAATCTGAATTACAACCCTTGAAATAATCCAGATTAAAGTGAAAGAAAAGTCAAAGCCAACTACCAAGACTCCCTCCGAGTAGGAAGAGGAGTAGCTGTGACAACCCAACCCGTCGTCATGTGAGTTACCGCCCTGTTTTCCCCATATTATGTTGTTCTATGTTTCAATATCAGTATTTGAGTTGATCGGATAAAATTGAATTGGTTTTAGTTGGAAATGAGGCACTTAGCCTCTTGGAAGGAAACTTGTTTTGGAAAGGTCAACCGGAAGTTGACTATATAGTTAGAGGTCTCGGATGTGAGTTCCGGTGGTTCGGTTAGCTTTGGGGGAGGATTTTTAACTTAGGAGAGCGATCGGAATTAAATTTGGAGGTCTGGTGCGGAATTAGGCTTGAATTGGCGAAGTTTGAATTTTGGCGGATTTCGATTGAAAGGTGAGATTTTGATCCGAGGGTCGAAATGGAATTCCGAGAGTTGCAGTAGCTTCGTTAGGTGATTTTGGATGTGTCTGCAAATTTTCAAGCCATTCGGACGTCGTTTGGCCGGGTTTTTGATCGAATGAGAATTTTGAAAGTTTTAGTATAACTTAAGCTTTGATTTGATGAAAATGGTCGATTTTGATGTTAACGATAGTGATTTTATGGTTCAAGCAAGTTTGAATGAGGTAACAGATCATATATGTCCTTTTGGTTGAGGTCCCGAGGTCCTCGGGGTGATTTCGGATGGCTAACGGGCATTTTTGTGTTGGAAAAATGCAGCAGAAATTGCAGAGAAATTTTTCTCTATGCGATCGCATATAAGGTTCTGAGAGGGGTGAAGATTTGCTCTATACGATCGCGTGAAGGGGTTTGCGATCGCATAGGCTTGAGGAGTTTGGTCAATGCGGTCACGTGGGTATGCCTGCGGTCGCGTAGAAGGGGAAGGCCGTGTTCTGCAATCGCATGGCCTGTCCTGCGATCACGTAAGAGGATTCTCAGGGCCTGGAATTTTTGGTCTATGCGATCGCAATGGTATTGATGCGATCGCATAGAGGATGCTACAGTGGTCCGGACAGAATGTTAAAAACATTTTGGTCCGCGACCCAACTCATTTCTCACCATTTTTTAGCAAGCTTTGGGAGCTTTTGGACGGGAATTGAAGGGGTTTCAACTGGGAATCATTGTAGGTAAGTTTTATGAGTTAAATACATGATTTTATTGAAGAATCATCCTTGAAATTCATGAAAACATATCCAAATCATATGAAATTAGGGCTTGAAGTAAAAATTCAAAAATTTGGGATTTGAGGGGCCATTTGTGGTCCGATTTGGGTGTTCTTGGTATGTACGGACTC
This sequence comes from Nicotiana glauca, assembly GCA_026770625.1. NCBI lineage: Eukaryota > Viridiplantae > Streptophyta > Magnoliopsida > Solanales > Solanaceae > Nicotiana > Nicotiana glauca. The sequence goes on from MU732498.1 coordinate 9,422, forward strand.
GTGGCGAGATAAGGAATCCGTGGATGTTAATTTCCTAATTTTTCAAGAAGCGGGCCCGGGGCTCGGGTTTTGCTAGTTTCGAGATTTTTGTTATATTTCGATTGTTTCTGATTGGGTGTTGTCCCATTATCATATTATAATGTATTCTTTATGATTTTGGTTAGATTTGACGCGTGTGGAGGCCGGTTTGAGGAGCAAAGGCGTCGCGGGCTAGAGTTTTTGCCGGTTCGAGGTGGGTAATACTTGTAAATGATGTCCTGACGGTTTGAAACCCCGGACTTGCACATCATAGTACTGTATTGTGGTGACTTGCACGCCAGGTATGAGCGTGGGGTAGAGCACCGTTGGGGATTGTGACTTGGTCCGTCCCGGTTGTTTATTTTACTGCGTGATTGACTGAAAACTACTTGATGCTATCATGATTTGGGCTGATTGCCATGTTTTGGGCTTCGTGCCAATTATTTGAATCCTTCAGGGATTGATATCACTGTTTTTGCATTACGCTGCATATTATTTGATCTCAGTCCAAGTTCTAAATACTGTTTTGCAAACTCAACCATCTTTCTAAGATTTGAAAACTTAAATGATAATTTTCTAATGTTTTGAGCTGAGAACTGCTATTTTACAATTGCCCAAGGGGCTTATGTGCATTTCTAGATTGAGATATGGATTGGGCTACACGCCGTAGCAGTATATACATATACATGCATGGATCGGACTGCACACCACAGTAGTATGTTATATGAATCGGATTGCACGCCGTAGTAGTATATTATATGGATCGGACTGCATGCCGCAGTGATATAATATGTGGATCGGACTGCACGCCGCAATAGTATATTATATGGATCGGACTGCACGCCGCAGTGATATAAAATGTGGATCGAACTGCACGCCACAGTATTATAGCGCTTGGGCTGTAGGAGCCCCTCCGGAGTCTGTACACACCCTAGTGAGCGCAGGGTACCCAAATGGATCGGGCTACACGCCGTAGCGGTCATGTGCATTGCATTGCATTCATGCATTGGCTTCTGGTTGTATTACGTGGCATGACATCTAGCACTCATACATTATTGGCATACATGTATTACCTGCCTTGATAACCAGATACCCTGGTGTAAATTGGTAATGGAGTGCTGAGCCCGAGGGGATGATTTGTGTGCGGACTTGCACTACTTGATATCGTATGAATGTGCTTAACTAATAAAAATAAAAGAAAGATATGTTTTCAAAAGAGGTTTTAAACTGAGCCAGATGTTTTATAAAGGATTTTCATGGAATTACTGTTGTCTAAAAGGTGTTGTGCTGTATTTTATAGCATGATGTAGTGCTCTTACGTGGTTTCTTTCTCCTGAGCATTATTTACTCTTATTACCGCTGAGTTGGAAGTACTCACTTTACTCCCTGCACCATGTGTGCAGATTCAGGTATTTTGGGAGCTTAGCTGAGCTAGTCGCTGCTTCAGAGTTTATTTGGAGTTGTCGAGGTAGCTGCCTGACGTCC
>MU732498.1:22863-55020 GCA_026770625.1 Nicotiana glauca
TTACTCTGTATTGTTAGAGGCTCTAGACTCATGACCCCCAGGTCTTTGGGAGATTATCCAGTTTGGTTTCTATCTATCAGTTAAGATTTTAGCTTTATTATCGATAATGATATTCAATTAACTGATTTTGAGCTTCATGCTCGGGTTGAGAGTGTAAATGGTCAGGCTTGCCTGGCAGTTGTGTTGGGTGCCATCACGACCAGGATTTGGGGTCGTGACAGTAGCTTCCTGATTGTTGATCTTTTCACAGGGCCTCACAAATTGCACATCTGCCTTGCTCGATCCCTCTCTAGCTTCCACCATATTCACCTCGTCGAACAACTTTTAAACATTTCAAGCAACTCCTTATCAGGACCAACCACGGAACCGGCCATTGTTGTTGCTGGACGCTTCTTAGTACCAGGCCTGATAAAGGATCGGGAGAGACGGGGGATAGGCTTAAGAAGAACCCATGCTTTCTGTTTCAACTTTCTGGCTCACCTTATGTCTGCAGCTGTAGGCTTGAACCCCAACCAAAAGTATCCAAGTTTGGGGAGAGACACTGGCTGTACGATGCCTTGTAGGGACGCACTCAAACCCTTGCTAGGTACAAAACCATTCTTCAACATTTCGGAGGCTACTATGACTGATGCGGCTGCCACTTTCGGAACTGGAACACATTCTCCTTCTGGAATTTTCTCAATTGATACTGTGTCAAAGACCTGATAGACCCACGAACCTTTGTCATCTTCAGCTTCGACGAAAGGTACAATGGCATCACCTACGGCACACAGATTATCCTCGCCGTGCACCATAATTTCCTGCCTGTCCCATTCAAATTTCACCATCTGGTGCAGGGTAGATGGCACTACCTTGGTGGCATGAATCCAGGGTCAATCCAGCAAAAGATTGTAAGCAACTGCCACATCCAGCACTTGGAATTCCATAGTAAATACAACTGGCCCTATTGTCAGCTCTAGCACTATGTCCCCGACTGGATCTTTCCCTCACCGTCGAACCCCTAAACGCAAATACTATTCTTGTGAATTCTTTCATTGTCCACTTTAAATTTGTCCAGAGTGGAGAGAGGGAAAATGTTTGCACTAGACCCGTTATCAATTAGTACCGGGGTAACCACAGAATCTTCACACTTCACCATGAGATAAAGGGCTCTATTATGCTCGGTACCCTCCATGGGCAGTTCATCATTAGAAAATTAATTCTATTTACCTCAAAAATCTTGTTTGCTATCTTTTCCAGATGGTTTACAAAGATCTTGTCAGGAACGTGGGCCTCATTCAATATTTTCATCAATGCTCGGTGGTGCTCGTCCAAATGGATTAACAATGAGAGCAATGAGATCTGAGCAGGGGTCTTCCTCAACTGCTCTACAATAGAATAGTCTTGCACCTTCATCTTCTTTAAAACTTCTTCTGCTTCTTCTTCGGTCACAGTTTTCTTCACTGACACTGGGTTATCTTTGGAAGTTTTGGCTTTTCTTAACTCCTCGGGGACAAAGCATCTCCCCGAGCGAGTCAGACCATGGGTATCACAAACATCTTCTTTAACCTCTTTCCCTTTGTAGAGCACTGTCATTAAGCCTTAATTCCAAGGGATGGCCTTGCTGTTGAATATTGGTAGCTGAGTTACTGGTTTAATGATAACAGGCTATGTGCGAGCACCTTCCACAACTACAACGGGCTTGTTAGCTGCCCCTGGCATTACCACTTTTGCTTTTTCTTGCTTCACTACAACCTCGCTTGAAGACTCCTTCTGAACTACCACAACTGGTTTACTATCTGCCTCTTTCAACTTGATCAACGACTTCTCACTAGTTAACTTCTCACTTGGCCTGACTTCACTGGACCTGATCATCATTACAGTCTGTGAGGGATTTTAGGCTCTCCTCTTTTTTGCACTATCTCAATCATATTGGTCTCATGATGGGCCGGGAGCGGATTCTGGTTGATGTTGGGCGTTTTCGGGGCTTGAACCTCTATCCGACGGGTATCAATGAGCTCTTGAATGGCTGTTTTCAATTTCCAACATTTCTATGTGTCATGCCTCGGAGCCCCTGAACAATAGTCACAACTCACCGAGTGGTCAAGATTTCTTGGAGGGGGGTTTGGCAGCTTAGGCTCAATCGGATTCAATATACCCAACTGTCTCAACCTGTGGAATAGACTGGTATATGATTCTCCTAATGTAGTGAAAGTCTTCTGCTTTTGCGACCTCTCATTCTTGAAGGCTTGATTTGGTCGGAAACCTGTTCCAGGGGAATTTTTGTAGGCTCTTGGGGGTGGGTAGGTGCTTTGCGGAGCTGGGTAAGTATTATGTGGGGTTGGCGCACGCCATTGTGCGTGGGCAAGACGTTGAGTGTATGTTTGAGCATGGTGGACAGAGAAGTGGGGTCTGGAGGTGGGTAGTAGTGTTTTGGTGGGCTATATGGAGTGTGAGGGTAAGTTTGGGGGTGGGATCGAGGCGGGTTATAGTAGGGTGACGGGTCCCTGGACCAAGCTCTTGAATCAACTACCGCAACGTCCTATTTCTTCTTCTTCCCCAGTACATCCCCAGTGCCATTTTGAATGGCCTAGAAGGTCACCTTGATTGCTGAATAACTCATGATTTTGTTGGACTTGAGTCCTTCCTCTACCATGCTTCCCATTTTTACCACTTCATTGAAGGATTTCCCTACCGCTGACACCAAGTGACTGAAATAAGTGGGCTCCAAGGCCTGCAAGAAATAATCAACCATTTCACTCTCTTTCATAGGAGGATCAACCCGCACTGCTTGCTCTCTCCAACGGAAGTCGTATTCTCTGAAACTTTCCCCAGGTTTCTTCTCAATCTTGGTCAATGACAAACGGTCTGGGACAATTTCAAGATTATACTGAAAATGGTAGGCAAATGCTTGGGCCAGATCATCCCAAGTGTACCACCGACCATGATCTTGTCGGGTGTACCATTCCAAAGCTGAGCCACTTAAACTTTGACTAAAATACGCCATCAGTAATTCATCTCTTCCACCTGCCCCTCTCATCTTGCTAAAAAAACCTCTCACGTGTGCCAGTGGATCACTATGCCCGTCATATAAATCAAACTTGGGCAGCTTGAACCCCGCTGGTAGTTGGACATCTAGGAACAGACACATGTCTTTATATGCCATGCTTACTTGTCCACCTAGCCCCTACATATTCCTTAAAGATTGCTCCAAGCTCTTGACTTTTCTAATCATCTCTTCCTGCTCAGAATTCTTAGGAGGCTTCTTAGTTTCTTCCGAGAGATCAAAATGAGGAGTGTAAGAACATGGCTCTGGTGCTTTGAAGGTCGGTTCTGGGGGTTAATAATGATTGTCGTGAGTCTAGAACAGTGGCTCACTGGAAGATCAATATAATGCAGCGGGTGGAAGTGCCACAAACACAGGAGTGATTGGTGGAGGAGGGTATGGGACTTGTTTGGGTGGTGGAGCTGGTGGTGTTTGGGAGGTGGTGCCAAAGCATTGTTGGTAGGTCAGAAAGGTTGGATATTAATTCATAGTAGGAGGCTCCTGGGGTTGGGCCAATGGTGGGATATAAACAGGGTTGGCAAGATAAATCGGTGGTGGATGCCCCTTTGACCAAGCCTGGTACATTTTAGCCATTTGTTGCTTTAACTTATACACCTCTTCCTTCATCGCATTAACATACAATTCATCCACCTCTCTTGACGGATCGACAATACTCGCCTCTAGTTCTTGGTTGGCCATGTTTAGCTTGTCTTTGGGCCGGTTGTTGTAGGAGTGAGGTGCCAGAATGCCAATCAACTAACCACCTGCCTGGACTCAATACATCAACAACAATTTTGTTAGTGGTTAGGGCTTTAACAGATTGGTAACCGCACATTTGGGGAATGAATGCACCTAAGCAGTTAACCGTTTCTATTATGCATTGTTCGGCTGCTTGCGTCATCCCGGCTTTCCCTATTTCCATTTGCCACTTCTTTCTTTTTCATTTCTTTTTTTCTTGCCTTTGCTTTCTCTATGTTTTTGTTCTCTCATCCCACCCTCTTGTTTTTCCATTGTTTTCTTCTCTCAGTTTCTTATTTTTCTCTCTTTTCTTTCATTTTCTCTCTTGTTTTTCCTCTTCTTCTTTTTTTTGGTTTTTCCCCTCTTGTTTTTCCTCTCTTTTCACTTTTTTTTTCTTTTGTATTTGGTTACGGTTGAATCCTATGGAGATAGACTACGTATCATGACCCCGCATGAATCAGACCAAGCGTAGTTCTGGAAGATATAAACGAAAAATAAATAACAAATTTTTTTTGGGATTTTCAATTTTTCATAAAAAGCAAATACTCTGATTACAATGACTCGAAAAACTCAAGACTCAAAAGCAACTGACAGACTCTAAAAAGATGAAAGTACTGACTCAAAGAACTACAGACTTTAACTTAACTAACAGACTTCAAAATCAGAAAAGTACAGACTCAACAATCACGAAAACATTAATGCCTCAAAAACTCCTGGTGCCCGCGGGGCATCATTCGGCCTCGCCACGGGCCTATGTGCAAGATCCCCTTGGAGCCTCTCTAAGTCACTCATGATTTTACGGACAAATATCATCACCGCTGCAAAGAAAGTGGTTTGGGTCATATCTTCACATGCTTGGCACTTCACAACAATATAATCGGCAATGGCCCTGATCTTCTCTCTGATCCTACCCTTCTCCTGAAGTAGACGCCCGACCTGCTAATTACGGGCCTCAATACCTGAGTGTCGTGGAAATGTTGATTTTGTAGCTATTGTACTTCTTCCTCCATCTAAGCCATAAGATCATAACATTGTTCTCTTTCAGCTTTAAAATCCTTGGCTTGTTTGATCATTTTGTTCTCGACAGTGATGACCCTTTTCTTTAATTGCTCTTTTAACTGCCTAGCCAGGCATGCTCTCTCTTTCGCATTCTTAGCCAGTTGTATTTGCGCCCTTGCCAACTCATTCTCCACTTTGTTCAAATCAAAACCATAATCATCCACTTTTTGCCTAAGGTTCTTTATAAGCTTTTCATCCCTTGCACTCCTAGCAGGATTTTCAGCTGCTATTTTCATCTCTCGAATTTGAGCTCGAAGGGCTTCATTTTCTTCGGCTAGCTTCTTCTTTTCTCCCTCATTGGCTGCGGCTTGCAAACTATTTTCAAACTGAAGGTCTCGGGCCTGCTTTTCTAACCTGCTTATGGTGGCTCTATACTCGTTTTCTTTGGTCAGCCAGTCCCACTGCACCTGTGCTCTGTCGGTGAACTGTTGGACATGGGCCTTTTTGCGGACCTTTCGGGTTACTGATGAACTCAGGATCTTTTACCATACCAAGCAAGGTAGCCAGGCTCCAATTCTCCTCTAGATAGATCTCGCACTTGAGTTTTAGACTCTAAGAATCTACACTGATGCCAAATCCGATGCACTTTTTCCTCTGGGAAGGCAGCTTTGGGTTCCAACTCAATGGCCTGTCGACTCAAATCCTCATCGTCTGGTATGGCTTGGTATTTTCCTAACTGACATAGGACTTTGTGCGAGGCATAAGGTTGGATACTCCGAAGACCCATCAACAGCAGTAAGTGCTCTTCAGCTGACATATAGATTACTTCTCCAACCGACAGCCACCGGAACGTCCATTCGGTTTTGTTTACAGTCAAGGATTTCAAGTGAGCATGCCATGCTTTTATACCCTTCGGGAACTCATAACCCTCTACCCGCTTTTCATGTTTTTCAATGCACTTAAGGCCAGTCATACCACAATTCAAGTATCCGGGACGGTGGCAAAGATGTTCCACCATCCATAGTTGTAACAGCATATTGCACCCTGCAAAGAACTTCTCTCCTTCTCGGCAAAGGGTCAGGGCTTGGTATATTTCTGCCGAGATCATCGGCACTATGGTCACGTTTGCCTTTTTCATCATAAAGTCAGCTATCCCTACGTGTCCCAACTCTATATTTCCATCTTTTCTGGGGCAAACCAAAATACCCAGGAACGTCGTTATAAAAGCTAGCCCTCTCCGAGCTTCCCACTTGTCTTGATTTCCTGTGTGAGTAAGACCAGTATCTGGCGTCTCAAAGCCACAGGGATTCCCATAACGTCGGTACAGAAAGTAGAAGGTATAGAATCCATTGGCCAAATTCCCGTCTCTGACGTCCCGAGTGATGCTTAACAAGTCCAAAAATTTGTGAGAGGTTACTATTCTAGGTGCCACCGGGTATCGAGTTCGGAGATTCCCCTCGGAACCGGCGTATCCTGCTATCTCTTCCAGTGTAGGAGTTAGCTCGAAATCGGCAAAGTGGAATACATTATGTGACGGGTCCTAAAATAGTATCAAGGCCTCAATTATGTCCTTTCTCGGCTTAACCTTCAAGAGCCCAATAAGACCACCCAATGCTTTTGTCACAACTTTCCTGTTGTCGTCCCCCAAATCATGCCACCACATATGTAGCTCCAAAGGAATCTCCTCCCGAACTGAAAAGGGTTCATTTTGATTTGTGCTCATCTTGCACATTTATTAAGGTGATTTTAATAAAACTACGATTCATTTTGACTCCAGAAAAATGACCATTTTTTTCAAATTTTCAACAAAAATATTCGGCTTTGCTAATACGTCCTTTCAGCACTTCGAAAACAAAGATTTTAAGGTTGTGTCGGCTAACCGGCCAAAAGCCTTGAAAAATAACTAAAGGCGGCTGTTCTTGCAAAAACAGCCTTCCGGCGCCCTTTTGAGGGACATTCGGCTATTCTTGACAAGAATGTCATCACCTTAATTATTTACAGTAAAAACAAATTTTTGTTATTTTTGGGCTATATTTGCAAAAAGGGAAGTTGGACCCGATGGGGGTTGCCTATGTATCTCACACCCTGTGAGAATCAAACTGTCATAGTTCGGGCAAATAAAATAAAACCAACTATTTTTGAAAACAAAATCTTTTTCGTCTTTTTTTTTCTTTTCATTTTTCTCAAAATTCGGCAGAGTTTCAGTACAATTTTGATTTTTCATTTAAACCTCACAATGCCATTTCTTTTTCCAATTTTCTCCCATCACTCAAAAGTCGGTCAGCATGCAAACCCGAAGCAAATAAATGCATTAAATACCACGTAAAATATGCTTCAGGATGGTCTGTTATTGTGGGTACACCTGTCTTAGATGGACCCAACCCCTGTGTTGAGTCCCCTAAGTCAAATGCACGTGATGCAACAAGCGCTCCTACTAGGGATTCGGCATGAGGCTGAGTTATTCTATGTTTAAAAACCTTGGTTTAATTATTCTAGACCTATCTTACCCGAGCGCACAACTCGAGCCGAGGGGGCAGCGTACCGAGAATACAGAAGCTTCGCTGGCTTTGCAACTTATCCGAACCTCATTCTAAATTTGGAATATGACTCTAAAAGAAAAGAATTCACACGAAGTGCACACTCCTTCATGATTTAGAAGACTCAGAGAGAAGAAGGATTTCGTAACAGTTTATATACAATTCACGAAATATCAAAGCAATAAAAGCAACATTTAGCACATTAGGCCCAAACATGTAACAAAATCAGATAAAGCCAAATATAACAATTTATCTAAGCTCGAATTCTGAACCCCGAATCAAAAGTTCTGGGTTCCTATCCCCAGCAGAGTCGCCAGAGCTGTCACACCTCCTTTTTTCTACTACACCCCGGAGAAGAGTACAATAAAGGGAGTTTTTCCAATTAAAGGACAATCGAAACGAGATTTATTTATTAAAAGATTCAGAGTCGCCACTTGGGAGATTTATGGTATCCCAAGTCACCGGCTTAAAATCCTGAATCGAGGAAAAGAATGACTCTGTTTAACAGTCCGCGAACCAGAAATCCGAGTAAGGAATTCTGTTAACCCGGGAGAAGGTGTTAGGCATTCCCGGGTTCCGTGGTTCTAGCACGGTCGCTCAACTGTTATATTCGGCTTAATTATCTGATTTTAGAATATTTTGAAACTATGTGCCAATTTTAAATTATAATTGCTTTTATTCATTTTTTTAAAAAATATTGAACGTCGTCAAAAATATGTCTTTGGATCGCGTCACATAAAATGAACCCGCGATACAGAACACATTTTATTCAACGTTTTAGGATTTGGATTTGGGTCACATGAAATGCACACCCGAGTTTAGGAAGGTAATATTATAAAAGTACGCGCCTAAAGTAACTACGCGTTTTTTACTTTGCGAGGGCCATGGAAATTTGTTAAATGGCACGCCTCGAGTTCTAAGTATTTTAAAAGAAAGGTTTAAATGAGGGCCACGCATTTGAGATATTATTTGGCACGGCACACCTCAATTCCATTTTAAAGGGTATTTAAACTAAAAGCTCGGAGGGCCATAGACTATGTCTTATCTAGTATGGAGCACCTCAATTATTTAATAGAAATTGGTCATCTAATACTAAATGTAACGGCAGATTTTATACTAACTAAAAAGTTACATAAGAGAAGGAATTATTTTAAAGAGGAAAAGTTCAATTCAGCAAAATGAACCAACAACCCAATGAAAGGAGGCGGTCCAGATTTCATTTGAAAAAGGTAGTCTCATTTGGAAGGGCCTATCCTATTTTGGGCCCAAATGTGAGCCCAAACTCCTAAAAATACGTTGTGTCTGGGGAGAGACTCGGTATCGAGTCTCTAAAGCACAAATGAGCGCATGAAGTGACACGAATTCAGAAAAGCCATCGCTAAGAACAATACATAACACAACTTGAGTTCGAGTCTTTGACAACGCAAGCCCTTTGGAGCATCAGGGATTAATCAAAACCAAATGAAACCCCTTTTTTTAACCATTCTTGTTGACTACAGCTCCGGATGTTAATTAAAGAAAACAAAAAAAACTTACAACTATGGAGAACCATGAAAGCCAAGAAATTATACACATTCCCTAACTGCCTACATTTGAACATGCTAACTGATTTCTACCATTTCAGCTTTTACACACACCTATTATTATTCCACGATATGCATATTAATCATAATCCACTCATATTCAACATACACATATCAATAACTTTCCCTATATAATCATTTTCCTTGCTTTGAATCCTCATTCTAAATTATTTTAACACACAAAATGAAACTAGCGAAATAGCAGAGATGTTTAACTTAACACATCTCAATGCCAACAATGCTCAAAAAGAAAAATCTCAGAAATTATGCATTCACCAAATGTATATCACCAATAGTCCTAAAGTTTAACTACAACATACAAATTTAGCTAATCATACTAAGAGTGGTTAGACTACAATTAACTGATCCAGCATATAAACATTACGAAGAAAACTGAAACTAAACAAAATAGATTTAGCTGCCATGGTTTCAAAACTTTCATTTCATCTTCATTACGACACATACATCCATTAGAATTTTAAGATAATGTACCTGACAACAGCGAAGAGAATAAGAAGTAGGAGGAGTTAGCAGCAATAGATCAGTGTTAGCTGCAGCGTTAACCCAGAAGGGATCAAAAGGGAAACTAGCTTTGAGGCAAGTTAAAATCAACAGAAATCCGAACAATGTTCAACAACCAAAATCGAATCAAAAGCTCTTGAAAACCAACCAAAATCAAATCATTTTCATGCTCCGATGAACCAACAATTTTCAGTACCCAGAAATGAAACACTAGAGCCCAGAAATCAGTCTCAAACACAAACTTAAACCAGCTGATCTTAAAATCCAACCTCAATGACTAAATTTCAAACCATTTATAAGTTCAAACAATTAGGAAGTTGATTCAGGAAGAGGGGGATTTCAGATTACAAAAACTAAAATTCAATGAAATAGTGTTTTCAGCATAAATTTTAGTTGTCTGCTTTTCTGAGATTTATAGCTCTCCCAAAATCTGAATTCAGTTGCAAGTAACTATGCCTTTATAGGCAAGTTACTAAGGCAGCCCTAGGGGTTTAGTTATTTCATTTTAGTCCCTTTCACATTTTCCTTTTTGCTACTTAGTCCTCCATTTACTGACTTGTTAACCAAGCTAGAGTCTGAAATTTAATTACAGACCCCTACTAGAAGCTTCCTATTTCTGTTATCCAAGATTCCCTAATCTAGGCTACCCAAATTAACCTTTAAGGTCCTATTAATTACCCTGAAAACCAACCCGAATTTGGGTCTAATTGACCCGAGTTAATGGGTCCAAATCTCCTGGGTTGTTCAATCTTTATGAACCCAAACAAACTTAACATGGTTCACCAATTTGGAAATTATCTTAAAATTGCCCACACGAGGAAATCCGGCAGATTTAATTCAAAACCAAAGAAAGATAAAACTATACTAATCAACAATGCAATAACAACACTAATAAACAGAATCGTGCATGAATAAACTGACCCCTAAACAAACAATCAAAAGAACCAAAAGAAGAAGAAGAAGAAACAGAAGACGGATGAGACATAGGAATTACACTAAAGATAACAAGACAAAAGAAATACCTAATGAAATGCTCGGACAAAAACCAGCGAGGACCTTCGATTTGTCAAGTCTTGATTCAATCTGAGGTTAATCATGTGCTTTTTCACCAAAAACACGTAAATAACCTCAGAACGACCCAAAACCTCGACGAACACTTTAATTGGAAAATTTTGGATTTTTAGGGTTATACTAGATTCAAGATTCGAGGGCTTTTGGAGTTATTCGAAGGAAACCAACATGGGATTTGGGATGGGGAAGGACTGGTAGTCATTTGATGTTAATTTGGTGGGAAAAGGGGGTGGCGCCGCCGGGATTTAGGTGGGGGAAAGGGGCGGCGGATTTAGGGTTTCATGGAGAATTGGTCTCTAAAAGAGATGAGATGGGGGGGGTAAGGGCGTTTGGACACTAATATACTCCAAGACCCTAACTTCTGAGCAGTTAGATCTCCTAACCTCGAGGACTCAGATTCATTTGGCGAAACGACATTGTTTGCATGGCTGGGGAGGCGGATTGGGTTGGGTGGATTGGGCCTGGCTTAGCGGGTAGCATGGTTAAGGCAATTGGGCTTAGGAAAACTATTTCGAAGTGGACCAAAGAATTACTCCTTATTAATAAGACCAATTTCTCTTCATGTTCTTTTCTTTTTCTTTTCTTTTTGTATTTTCACATTTTGCTAAATTGAAATAAAATAAAAACAAACCTAAATTAATCCCTAATCAAATTATCATATCAATTTAAATTAATTACTACATCTAACACTTATTACACCTAATTAAAATCAAATTAAAGAGGAATGCCAAAATTCCAAACTAAATTAAAGTGTGAAAGTAAACTATTTTTGTGTGATTTTCCCTTTTGTAAAATAAACTAATTGCTCAATTAATCCTAAAATGCCAAATTAAATCCTAAAAGCAAATGCATATATATTTTTGTATTTTTTATTAATTAAAATGCACAGACAAAATGCAAACAATTAACAGAAAATGTCACAAAAATTCACAAAATAGCAAACACTAAAAGAAATTATTTTGTTTTGAATTTCTGGGAGTAATTCATATAGGGCAAAAATCACGTGCTCACAAGGCTAATTCGTGATCTAATTCCACCTAATTCCAATTATCATCCCTACAAAAAGATTTTTCGTGATCTAATTCCACCTAATTCGTGTGAACCATGTAGTTCGCCATGTTGATGGCCATTCTATCCGACATTCGTATCACCTCTTTCGACTCTGAATCCATGGATACGTACATACTGAGAGAATTGGTCTTTGATACCGCTGGTATGATCTGAGATAAAATTCAAAGATCGAGATAAAAATTAGGTTAATAACAAAGTAAAACTAATAGGAGCTAACAATATTCTCATTCAATCCTATCTAGGTGTGAGCCCTTCTCTCTTATAAATCCTAGTCTAGCCCAGGGTCAATTTTTGACTTTTTGGGAGAAAACTTTAGAAAACTTATTTTCATTATTAGGACTGGTTTATTTAGCATTTATTAATATAATTAAGTAACTTGTGACTAGATATTAGCGAATTGGTGGTGGAATCAAGAGGTAAAGTTATAGTTGAGGCTTGAACTGTGTACGAGGCATCGATGTAAGTGTTTAGTCTAACCTTAGATTGAGGGAATAGGAGTTTGGTCTTATATGCTATGTTTTATGTGTTGAGTATAACGTATAGGCATGATGACGAGTATCTATAGTTGGTATCATAGCTTTAGCTTGCTTAGGTCCAATTCACGGACAAACTGTGACGACCCGGCCAGTCGTCTTATGAGTTACCGCTCTGTTTCCCCTATTTTTACTTCTTAATGCTTTGTAATCCGTGTTCTATGGTATCGGGTTGGTCATAATGGATCCGGATTGGTTTAGGTGAGGTTTGAGACACTTAGTCTCTTTTAAGGAAGTTTAAGTTGGAAAAATCAATCGGATGTTGACTTATGTGTTAGAGGACTCGGATGTGAGCTCCGATGGTTTGGTTAGTTTCGGGAGGTAATTTTTGACTTAGGAGTGTGATTGGAATGAGTTTTGGAGGTTCAGAGTAGATTTAGGCTTGAATTGGCGAAGTTGAGACTTTGGCAATTTTCGGTTGATAGGTGAGATTTTGATTTAGGGGTCGGAATGGAATTCTGAGAGTTGCAGTAGTTTTGTTGGGTCATTTGGGATGTGTGTAAAATTTTAGGGTACTCGGACATGGTTTGGTTGGTTTTTTAATCAAAAGCGGAATTCGGAAGATTTTTAGAAACTTAGGATTGAATCCGGTGTGTTTTGGTTGAATTGATGTTGTTTGAAGTGTTTTGATGATTGGAACAAGTTTGAATAAGGTATTGGGTCATGTTGGTGCTTTTGGTTGAGGTACCAGGGGCCTCGGGGTGATTTGGGATGGTTAACGGAGGAGTTGAGATGTTATTGCAATTGCTGAAGTTTTGCTGCTTCTGGTGTTTTTGCACCTGCGGTTTGGGGACCGCAGGTACGGCGTTGCATATGCGATGGAATGGACACAGATGCGGGTTTGAGGGGAGGAGTCAAGAATCGCAGATGCGGTAGAGAGACCGCACCTGCGGAGTCGCAGATGCGGTATTTGGTCCCTTAAGTGATTTTCGCATAAGCGGAGGGTGGACCGCAAATGCGGTACTGCAGATGCGGGCACCCCTGGGCAGAATGCATATAGCTTTCCTTCCCGGTTTTTGAAGGTTTTCATCATTTTTAACTTCGGCTTGAGAGCTTTTGGATGATTTGGAAGGGAGATTTCCAGAGAACTTCGCTAAGGTAAGGATGTTTGGCCTAAAAACACATTTCTATGGTAGTATTTCATGGATTAAGGCTGTAATTAAAGGTATTAAAGGGCTAAAATGAAGGATTAGGGCTTGAGTTTAAGAGTCCTTTAAAGGAGGATTTGAGGGGTCATTTGGACTCTGATTTTTGTATTCTTGATATGTATGAACTCGTGGGGAGAAAAGGAATCCGTTGGTGTAAAAAAATTCTAAATTTCGAGACGTGGGCCCGGGGGTCGAATTTTGGTAATTTTGGGATTTGTGCCCTTTATTGACTGTTCTCGCTTGGGCTTAGTTCCCTTAGCATATTTTGATGTCCTCGTTCTGATTTTGGATAGATTCGACGTGCGTGGAGGCCGATTCAAGGGGCAAAGGCATCGCGAGTTAGAGATTTAGCCGGTTCGAGGTGATTAATGATTGAAAATGATGTTCTGAGGGTTTGAAACCCCGGATTTTCATATCATAGTGCTATATTGAGGTGAGGCACACACTTGATGAAGAGCGTGGGTTCGTGCACTATTGGAAATTGTGTCTTTGTCCATCTTGACTAATGATTTTATCGCGTATTTGATTGAAAACTATTTGCTATCATCATTTATTGGGCTGAATGCCATATTTGGTCTTCATGCCAACTATTTGAACCTTTCGGGGCTTTTATTTGATTCCTCACTGTTTTACTTATTATTTAAACTCAGTCGTGTTAATTTCCACTATTTTACTAATCAGCTATTTTTACTCAGTTTTGAGACTTAAATGATATTTTTAAATGATGTTTGGGCTGAGAAACACTCTTTCTACTGTTTCCCAAGGGGCTTGTGAGAATTTTTGACTGAGTAAGGTTGAGGGCCTATGTTGTGAGGAAACACCGATAATGATTTGAGGCCGATGGACGGAGATATGTACACCACGAGGTGGCTTGATTGATATGAGGCCTAGATTTGATGCCACGAGATGGCTTGTTATTGCGTTTGGGCCATAAGGGGCCCCTCCAGGAGTCTGTACACCCCCATTGAGCGCCGGTACCCATTGTGATGTGAGATGGAGCCCGAGGGGCTGGTATTGTTCTGAGATGTTACCCGAGGGGCGGATTCATTGATACAGTGCCCGAGGGGCGAACTTCTATTTGCTTACTTTACCTTTACTGCCTGTCAATTACTTGTATATTTGTTGAGAAAAGGATTTTGCTTGATTTTCGTTGGTTTACTGTTTTTAACTGGTTTTACTGCTTCCTTATAGAATGCCTTGTGCCTTACGTGTTTTCTTATTTTCTGTCATTCTTTATATTTGTTACTCACTGAGTTGGAGTACTCACTTTACTTCCTGCACCCTGTGTGCAGATTCAGGCGTAACTGGTCCCGCTCCTGAGTGCTGATTCATTCTAGCTTCAGGCGGATCTTCGAGGAGTCTTTAGGTAGCTGCTGGCGTTCGTAGCCTAGAGCTCCTCTCTATCTATTACTTTTATATTCTTAGTTCAGTATTTAAAACTCTGTAGTTACATTTGAGGATTTGGTATTGTTAGATGCTCGTGACTGACACCCCGGTTAGGGCTGTGTCGGGTTGTATTTTCGCTACTTATTATCATTAAGCCATGTATTAGACTGTTTTTATGTTGTTTAACTGCTTTAACAAGTGAATAGGGTTTAGTTGGATGGCCTTGTCTTCAGAGAGGCACCATCACAACCGGGTTTGGGGTTAGGGTCGTGACAAGTTGGTATCAGAGCCTAGGTTACATAGGTCTTACGAGTCATGAGCAGGTTTAGTATAGTCTCGCGGATCGGTACGCAGACATCTGTGCTTATCCTCGAGAGGCTGTAGAACCTTTAGGAAAAACTTCATATTCTTGAAATTCTTGTTGTGCGAACTTGTTGATAAAAGTACTAAACTTCTCCTATTCTATTCTCTCACATATGGTGAGGACACGCGCTACCGAATAAGGTGGACGACCACCAGTGCCACCAGCTGTGGCCACCAGAGGCCGAAGACGCGATCATGGATGTGGTAGAGGAAGAGCAGCAACGGAAGCACCTGTAGATCCACCAACTGCCCCAGTTCAGGACCAGGTCCCAGCTGTGGACACTCCAGCAGCACCAGCTCAGGCACCTGCTGTGCCCATTGTGATTCCAGGTTTTCAGGAGGCCTTGGCTCAGATCTTATCAGTTTGCACTGGCCTAGCTCAGGCAATTTCAGCCACTACAGTCGCAGCTACTTCTCAGGCTGGGGGAGGTAGTAAGACTCCCGCCGCTCGCACACCTAAGCAGGTCGTGCAAGGACTTCAAACGCCAGGGGCACACCCCGCTCAGCCGGTTGCAGCTGCTCAAGACTATGTAGTTCCTACCATGCCAGAGGACGAGCAGCGTAGGTTGGAGAGATTTGGTAGGCTTCAGCCTCCGTCATTCAGTGGTGTAGAGGGCGAGGATGCCCAGGGCTTTCTGGACAAGTGTCACAGGATGCTTCATACCGCGGGTATTCTGAAGACCAGTTCACTACTTATTAGTTTTCAGAACCTGCTTTCTCTTGGTGGGAGGATTTTGAGAGGCGTAGGCTTGTTGGTGCAGCACCCCTTACCTAGTAGCAGTTCTCCGTTCTCTTTCTGGAGAAGTATGTGTCGCAGTCTCACCGAGAGGAGCTGCGTAGGCAGTTTGAGTGGCTGCATCAGGGGGAGATGACCGTGTTGCAATATGAGTTGAGGTTTTCTGAGTTGGCTCGTCATGCCATCTGGTTGGTTCCGAAAGATAGAGAGAGGATCAGGAGGTTTTTTGATGGTCTTACTTATTAGCTCCGTATTCTTATGACTAGGGAGAGGGTGACTGGTGCTACATTCGAGGAGGTTGTGGATATTGCTCGGGAGATTGAGTCTGTCCATCGCCAGGAGCGAGAGGAAAGGGAGGCCAAGAGGCCTCGAGGATCTGGTAGCTACACTGGTGCTCCTTCGAGGGGCTAATTTCAGCACGGGCGGGCCGACAGTTCTGACATGGTCAGTCTGATCACTAAGGATATCGAGGGGCTTTATCGGGTCATTTTTCCCACAGTTCACACCAGGGCCATTCTTCACTTAGTGCCCTTCCAGCTTAGAGTTCATCCTGTTCCCCATCAGCACAGGGCTCTTTTATGTCGAGCGCATCTACTAGTCACTCCGGTGCGAGGGGTTTCCTTCAGTCCCCTTCTCCAGCACCTGGGAGTTGTTATGAGTGTGGTGAGATGGGCCACATATGGAGGTAGTGTCCCCGTCGTGTTGCTAGTTCATCCCAGCAGAGGGGCCAGTCATCAGCTTCAGCACCAGTTGCTCCACCACCACCTGTCCAACCAGCTAGGGGTAGGGGTCAGTCAGCCAGGGGTCGCCCCAGAGGGGGAGGTCGATTAGGGGCGGTTAGGCCCGTTTTTAAGCTCTTCTAAGAAGATCTGATACTATTACTTTAGATGTTGTTATTACAGGTATTGTTTCAGTCTGCCACAGAGATGCCTCTGTATTATTTGATCCTGGATCCACCTATTCTTATGTGTCATCAAACTTTGCTTGTTATTTGGGTATGCCCCATGAGTTTCTTGCTTTACTTGTTCATGTATCTACCCCGATGGGTGATACCGTTGTTGTAGACCGTGTATACCAGTCGTGTGTGGTGACGATTGGGGGTCTGGAGACCCGAGTTGATTTATTATTATCGAGTATGGTGGATTTCGATGTTATTTTGGGCATGGATTGGTTATCTCCGTGCCGTGCTATTATAGACTGTCATGCTAAGACAGTCACATTAACTATACCGAGTGTACCACGGATCGAGTAGGGAGGTATGACTGATTATGTTCCTAGTAGAGTGATCTCTTTCTTGAAGGCCCAGCATATGGTTGGGAAGGGTTGTCTTTCGTATCTTGCCTTTGTGAGGGATGTCGGAGTTGAGACTCCCAGTATTGATTCTGTTCCAGTTGTGAGGGATTTACCTGATGTATTTCCTGCAAACCTGCCAAGCATGCCACCGGACAGGGATATTGATTTTGGTATTGACCTGGTGTCGATGCCCCCTTTTTCCCTCCCTTCAGAGAGCGAGAAATCGGGTTTATGACATTTAGGAAAGACAACTCTATTCCCGTTTGGGAATTGGGTTTTAGATTTGGAGAGTCGCCACCTAATGATTATAGTGCATTAGGACACTTTAAGAAAGAATTCAAGATGAAAACCAGAGTTTGAGTAAGGGCTAGAAATTATCTCGAGGGGAAGGTGTTAGGCACCCCTCAAGATCCACTAGTGTGGTTCCCGGCCATGCTACAATTGTGACTTTAAATGCAAACAACAAGTAGACAAGCAAGCATTGCAAATACAAGGAAACCTTCACATAACGGTTGCAAATAAAAAGCACAAAAGGGTTTAAAAGTGCTGAAATTTGGAAGGAAGTAGTTTTATAATTGAAGAAAAGGTATACGAGTAAAGGGGAAGGGGTCAAATGATTGATGCAAGTAACTTAAAAGAAGCGGAAGTTGAAAACTGAACAGCTTTTAAAATTCTGGAAAAAAAATAACAAACTAATAAAGAGGGAGGGGGTCCTAGGTTTATATATCACATGGATCATCCACACAACACCGGTACCCAATTGTACGCATAGTGTTATCGTGTGATCATCATCTCCATGTCTACCCTTCCCACCCCATTAAGGTATTAAAGCGCGGAATAGTATCGTTACTTATTGCATGCTATTACCCGTCCCAATCCTCTCAGTCTCAGAGGCAAATGGAGTACTAGTCCTAAAGGGAGAGGGGTTTGGGGCTTTTAGAAGTTTTCAAAGGACAAAATGCTAAGGCGTCAACCAAAAACACGTAATGCAAATAGAGGGGAAACAGACAAGCAAACAAGGCTCAAATACGCCTTCATAAACCAGCAAAAGTCATAGAGTTTAGAATGTCTTACACGTACTGATTTGGTCTTAATTAAATAAAGCGACAAGCGGACTGGTTCAACGCATATTTTTAGGCGAAAAGTCTACATTAGGCTTACTCGAATGCAGTTGACTAAAACCGATCTGATTCATTAACCCTCTGGTTAGAACTAGGCGTGATGTCTACTAATTTTATAAAAGAGCAAACTGAAAAAAAAGGGTTACCAATTTTAACAGAACATTATGAGTTCAGCAGTTAATATTGCTTTTATTCAGATTCAGGATTTCCTATAGGCATGTTTTCTATACGTTTACTGATTTGGACACCTTTTTAGACGTTAACAAAAGGTCCTATGAACATGGTATCTATATGTAGCTTTTATTATTAAACCTACAAATTGTTTGCCTAGTGATGCTTATAAATGCAGAATGCAGTAGTCTATAGATAGTCTTTTATGTGAATTTGCGAAACAATTAGAAGTTAATCCTATAGGCAGGATATCTATGTGTGGAGATGCAGAAATTAAGAGTTAATCCTATAGGCATGATTTCTATGTGTGAGTTTGCAAAAATTAAAAGTTAACCCTATAGGCATGGTTTCTATGCGTATTTGCAGGAATTAAAAGTTAACCCTATAGGCATGGTTTCTATGCGTGAGTTGCACAAATCATAACAAATCCCTATAGACATGATCTCTACCCTTTATGCATAAAAAAAATCCCATCCCCCTTTTTTTACTAAATCCCCAAGTTTATACAAGTTATTACAAACCAAAAGAAATAAACTGGAATTAAAAAAAATACATCAGAAATCCTCAGCTGCATCCAAGGAACCTAATTCAGACTTAAGGCCAAATAATATGAGATTGAGCCACTTTCGAGATCCAGATTTCCAAGCCTTCTCTTATCTAGGGTGTTTCAGAGATCCAAGGGATTTCATGGAAGCCCAGGCAGTGCATACACCCAAGATATTAATCAAAAATTGAGTTGTACAGTATGGAAGGGCCAGCCCTTATGTGTCCAAGTTCAGAGGGAGCTCAAGCGTCCCAAGGCTAGGCTCAAACAAGATGGGCAGAACCTAAGTTCTAAGAATGAGTGTAAGTGCAATAAAGGGGTAGGGGATACCCAGGCAGGCTGGTGGTCATGCCCAGCCACAAAATAGATTGGCACACCCCTGACCAAACCTATTGATCAAGCATTTAGAGAGTAAAGACCTACTGGAGGTCAAGCCATGGCCTGAGCAATAACTAAAAAATATTGTCATGCCAAAACTGCTACTCAGCATACTCAATAAGGGAATGGGGATGGGAAATTGACAAAGCTTAGGGCCCAAAGGGTATCCATGGACAATAATTTCAGACATTGCCATGTTTCTGAACCATAACTTAAAGCATATAAAGGGGATATGAGGGTTTGAGATTCATAAGGTAGCAAATAAATAACACATGACTGACAGAATGCACACATAGATAAACATTGAATTGCAAGGGAAAGGGAACATATTACAGCATGCTAGTAACATGTCTTGACTGCAGAAAACATGAGTAGAAGTAGACAGGAATGAAAAACATGTTGTTGTTGAGACTTGTAAATTAACTAGGACATACCAGTAGAGAAGCAAAGTGCAGAAAAAGTAGAGCAAACAAGAGTCCACAGTCTAGCATTGGCTTTCAGCCGGCTAGACAAAGCAACAGCACAAGTAGCAGTAAAGAAAGAGAGAGTTTTAAATGTAAGAGTATAATTTGAACTCAAGTTGTTCGTCTGTGTTCTCGTGTTCAAAGAAAAGGGAGTAGGGTATTTATAGTTTTTGAAAACGAGTGAGAAATAAGGTAATAAGTAAAATTTAAACACAAACATGGAAACAATCACTATTCAGAATCAATTAACCCAAGTGATTCCCCTTTAATTAAGGAAACACTGCTTAACGGGTATCAACAGGCCTAATTAAGGAAAGAAAAAATCAGCTTGGGGGCAGATTGATTATTGCCATAAAAAGGGTAGTAAAAGCATGAAGTAAACAATCAAGTCTAAGTATGAAATAGGCTTATTTTGGGAAAGGATTCAGCAAGGTAAAACATCACAGTAAAGGAAATGAGTCAATTAATTTTAAACAGATGAGTAAAAATTAGGGCTCGTAAAAGAAAAGCTTTTTGCAATCAGTCACAAGATCAAAGGAATCAAGATCAAACAAGAAAGGAACATGATTCTGCACTTCACCATATCAATAGCAGGGGATGGACAAGCATCCAGAGTTAAACATGTTGATGAAAAGAAGCAACATAAACATACAGTAGTAGTAGGGGTAAACTAGCATTCAGCAGCAAGAAAACATTCGAAGCACGGTAGTCAAATAGGTCAAGTAGTCACATAGAACCAACAGTGAAGAAGAACATAGAAGCAAGTAAAGAGTCTTAGAGTAGGAATAAGTGAGAAAACTTCTAAAGAAAATCAGGGCTTTAACAGTAACCAGGTTTTGCAAGATGGTAAGAACTCAAAATTAAACAAATTAAATGAGGAAGAGAGAATCAGCAACAAAGAACAAATGCACATTTAAACAAACAAATTTCAGAACTCGGATAAACTAAAAAGGAACTAAGGTTTTTGACATGCTGAAAGAGATAGGAGAATAACATGAGAAAATCATAGCCAAATCATAAATGTGTTAAAATCAGAGATCTTTTGAAAACTTAAAGGAACTTGCAAGAAAAGTTGAAGAACTTTCGAGAAAACACTTAAACGTTCATGGCAAGTACAGATCTAAAGCAGATCTAAAAGAAAAATCAAAAAATCCCAAAGATTAGGGTTTCGAAGAACCCAGAAAGGTGAGAAAATGCCTTGAAAATTAATGATCTAACCAGGAGCGTCAAGGATCTGACTCGAATGGCCATGGCTGGCGGAGAAAAGTTAGGGACGACCGGAGAAAGGTCATGAATCGAAGTCAGGCAATGACTGGACCAACTTCCTTCGATATTTGGCCGTGAAACCATAGCAGCGAACACCCAGGAGCCACGAGAGGCCATTACACATCTCCAATGGCCGTGGGGGCCATGGATTAGGGCGGGATTGAAAGGCGACGGCTAGGGTTCATGAGGGCTCAGAGAGATTTGAGAGAGAAGAGAGAATTCAAGGGCGGCATTTGGTGAGAAATGGCCAGGGTTAGGGTGGGGTTGGTAAATTAAAAAGGAAAGAATGAAATATGGTCGTTGATCATTTAGATCAACGGCCTAGATTGAATGGGGAGCCGGGCGGATCGGATAAATGGGTCAGGGGTCGGGTTAAATTGCAATTGGGCTGGGTAATTTGGGATTTGAAATTGGGTTAATTGGGGTTGCCAAATTGTCTATAATTGAAATGCAATTGAGGCCAAATAGTAAATAGGCAATGTTCCCTTTTAATTTTTATAAAATAGTAATACAAATTTTAAAAGCAAATTAAGATTACTGGGTAAATGAATATTATATAAATATTAATTTAAAAATGCTGGGATTAATTTTATAAACATAAAATGCTATAAATTACAAGATAGGCTATAATTGCAATTATATGTAATTTAGCTTTAAAAATACTAAATAAGTTGTAAAAAATATACAAAAATTACCTTAACTATATTTTGGTATAAACGTGAGAATAAAATAAATTATTCACCAAAATGATAATTTTGGAAATAATTATTGGATTTTGTTGTATTAAAATAGGCAATAAATTAGTTTAAAAATCGTTAAAAATGCCAAAACTCTTGGGTATGCTTATATATGCACAAATATGCAATTTTGGAAGTATTTTGGGTATAAAAATACTTAGGAAAAAATTAGGTATCAACACCTGGTGCCGGGCACTCAGCCAATTTCTATTTCGCCGTATTGTATGGCACCAGCGGAGTTGAAGGAGTTAAAGGAGCAGCTTTAGGAACTCCTAGATAAGGGGTTAATTCAACCTAGTATATCACATTGGGGTGCGCCGGTTCTGTTTGTGAAGAAGAAGGATGGCACAATGAGAATGTGCATTGATTATAGGCAATTGAACAAGGTAACAATCAAGAACAAGTACCTTTTACCTCGCATTGATGATTTATTCGACCAGCTTCAGGGAGCGAGGGTGTTCTTCAAGATTGATCTCCGTTAAGGTTATCACCAGTTGAAGATCGAGGATTTGGATATTCTTAAGACGGCCTTCAGGACCAGATATGGTCATTATGAGTTCCTGGTTATGTCTTTTGGGTTGACCAATGCCCCAGTAGCGTTCATGCATTTAATGAATAGCGTGTTCCGGCCTTATCTTGATTCATTTGTCATAATCTTCATTGATGATATTCTGGTATATTTTCGTAGTCAGGAGGAGCACGCTGAGCATTTGAGGGTTGTATTGCACAGATTAAGGGAGAAGAAGCTTTATGCAAAGTTCTCCAAGTGTGATTTTTGGCTCAGTTCAGTGGCATTCTTGGGACACGTGGTGTCCAGTGAGGGTATTCAAGTTGATCCAAAGAAGATAGAGGTGGTTCAGAGTTGGCCCAGACCGTCCTCAGCCATAGAGATTCGCAGCTTTCTTAGCTTGGTAGGCTATTATCGTCGGTTTGTTCAGGGATTCTCATCTATCGCATCACCCTTGACCAAGTTGACTTAGAAGGGTGCTTCATTTATATGGTCGGACGAGTGTGAGGAGAGCTTTCAGAAGCTCAAGACAGCTTTGACCACAGCTCCAGTGTTGGTTTTGCCATCAGCTTCAGGTTCAT
Source organism: Nicotiana glauca (assembly GCA_026770625.1). Lineage (NCBI taxonomy): Eukaryota > Viridiplantae > Streptophyta > Magnoliopsida > Solanales > Solanaceae > Nicotiana > Nicotiana glauca. Next base: position 45,639 of record MU732498.1, read on the forward strand.
ATACCGTGTATTGTGATGCTTAGAGAGTAGGGATTGGTAGTGTGTTGATGCAGGAGGCTAGAGTTATTGCTTATGCTTCTCGTTAGTTCAAGCCCCATGAGAAGAACTACCCCGTTCATGATTTAGAGTTCGCTTCCATAGTTCACGTATTGAAGATTTGGAGGCATTACTTGTGTGGCATTCTTGTGAGGTATTCACTGATCATCGCAGTCTTCAACATTTGTTCAAGCAAAAGGATCTTAATTTGAGGCACCGGAGATGGTTGGAGTTGCTTAAGGATTATGATATCACTATATTGTATCATCCGAGAAAGGCCAATATGGTGGCCGATGCTTTGACCCGAAAGGCAGTGAGTATGGAGGGTTTGGCATATATTCCAGCTGGGGAGAGACCTCTTGCAGTTGATGTTCAGGCCTTGGCCAATTAGTTCGTGAGTTTGGATATTTCGGAGCCTAGTCGGGTATTGGCTTGTGTAGTTTCTCGGTCTTTTTTATATGATCGCATCAGAGAGCGCCAGTATGATGATCTGCATTTACTTGTCCTTAGTGACAGAGTTCAGCATGATGATACCAGAGATATGACCATTGGTGATGATGGGGTGTTGAGGATGCAGGGCAGGATTTGTGTGCCCAATGTAGATGGGCTTCGAGAGTTGATTCTGGATGAGGCCCATAGCTCGCGGTATTCCATTCATTCGGGTGCCGCGAAGTTGTATCAAGATTTGAGGCAGCACTATTGGTGGAGGAGAATGAATAAAGACATTGCTAGATTTGTTGCTCGGTGACTCAATTGTCAGCAGGTGAAATATGAGCATCAGAGACCGGGTGGCTTGCTCTAGCGGGTGGATATTCCAGAGTGGAAGTGGGAAAGGATCACTATGGACTTTGCTGTTGGACTTCCACGGACTTCTAATAAGTTCGATGTTATTTGGTTGATTGTGGATTGGATGACCAGGTCCACGCACTTCATTCCTATCTATACTACTTATTCTTCAGAGCGGTTAGTAGAGATAAATATTCGAGAGATTGTTCGGTTGCATGGTGTCCTAGTTTCAATCATTTCAGATCGGGGCACTCAGTTTACTTCACAGTTTTGGAAGTCTGTGCAACGGGAGTTAGGTACTCAGGTGGAGTTGAGCATGGCTTTTCACCCTCAGACGGATGGGCGGTCTGAGCGCACTATTCAAATATTGGAGGATATGCTACACGCTTGTGTTATTGATTTCGGAGGGTCATGGGATGAATTTCTACTACTTGCAGATTTTGCTTATAACAATAACTACCAGCCGAGTATTCAGATGGCCCCATATGAGGCTTTGTTCGGGAGGAGGTGTAGATCTCTAGTTGGTTGGTTCGAGCCCGGTAAGGCCAGGCTATTGGGGAAAGATTTGGTTCAGGATGCTTTAGATAAGGTAAAGGTAATTCAGGAGAGACTTTGTACAGTGCAGTCTAGGCAGAAGAGTTATGCGAACAGGAAGGTTCGAGATGTGTCCTACATGGTTGGTGAGAAGGTTCTATTGAAGGTTTCGCCCACGAAGGGTGTTATGAGGTTTGGGAATAAAGGGAAGTTGATTTTGCGGTTCATTGGACCTTTTGAGGTACTTTGGAGGATTGGGGAAGTGGCGTATGAGCTTTCTTTGCCACCCAGCTTGTCGAGTGTGCATCCGGTATTTTATATTTCTATGCTTTGGAAGTATATTGGGGATCCGTCTCATGTTCTGAATTTCAACACGGTTCAATTGGAGGGTGATTTGACTTATGATGTGGAGCCAGCAGCTATTTTAGAGCACCAGGTTTGGAAGTTGAGGTCGAAGGATATAGCTTCAGTGAAAGTGCAGTAGAGAGGTTGGCCCATAGAGGAGGCTACCTAGGAGACCGAGCGGGAGATGCGGAGCAAATATCCTTACCTGTTTAAGGCTTCAGGTATGTTTCCTGACTCATTTGAGGACGAACATTTGTTTACGTTGGGGAGGATGTGATGACCCGGCCAGTCGTCTCATGAGTTATCGATCTGTTTCCCCCCATTTCTGCTTCTTTATGCTTCATTATCCGTGTTCTATGGTATCGGGTTGGTTAGAATGGATCCGGATTGGTTTTGGTGAGACTTGAGACACTTAGTCTCTTTTAAGGAAGTTTAAGTTGGAAAAGTCAACCGGATGTTGACTTATGTGTTAGAGGGCTCAGATGTGAGTTCTGATGGTTCGGTTGGTTTTGAGAGGTGATTTATGACTTAGGAATGTGATCTGAATGAGTTTTGGATATTCTGATTAGATTTATGCTTGTACTGGCGAAGTTGAGATTTTGGCAATTCCGGTTGATAGGCGAGATTTTGATTTAGGGGTCGGAATGGAATTCCGAGAGCTGTAGTAGTTTTGTTTGGTCATTTGGGATGTGTGTGTAAAACTTCAGGGTATTCGGACATGGTTTGGTTGGGTTTTTTATCAAAAGCGGAATTCAGAAGATTTTTAGAAACTTAGGCTTGAATCCGCTGTGTTTTGGTTGAATTGATGTTGTTTGAAGTGTTTTGATGATTAAAACAAGTTTGAATAAAGTATTGGGTCATGTTGGAGCTTTTGGTTGAGGTCTCGGGGGCCTCGGGGTGATTTCGGATGGTTAACGGAGGAGTTGAGATGTTATTGCAACTGCTGAAGTTTTGCTGCTTCTTGTGTTTTCGCACCTGCAGTTTGGGGACCACAGGTGCGGCGTCGCATATGCGATGGAATGGCCGCAGATATGGATTTGAGGGGATGAGTCAAGAACCGCAGATGCGGTTGAGGGACCGCACCTGCGGAGTCGCAGATACGGCGAGTGGACTGCAGATGAGGTATTTGGTCCCTTAAGTGATTTTCGCAGAAGCGGAGGGTGGACCGCAAATGCGGTACCGTAGAAGCGGGTTTTTGACGACAGATGCGGGCACCCCTGGGCAGAACGTATATAGCTTTCCTTCACGATTTTTGAAGGTTTTTATCATTTTTAACTTCGGCTTGAGAGCTTTTGGACGATTTGGAAGGGAGATTTCAAGGGAACTTCGCTAAGGTAAGAAAATTTGACCTAAAAGCACATTTCTATAGTAGTATTTCATGGATTAAGGCTGTAATTAAAGGAATTAAAGGGCTAAAATGAAGGATTAGGGCTTGAGTTTAAGAGTCCTTTAAAGGAGGATTTGAGGGGTCATTTGGACTCCAATTTTTGTATTCTTGTTATGTATGAAATCGTGGGGAAGTAAGCAATCCGTTGGTGTAAAAAAATTCTAAATTTTGAGACATGGGCTCGAGGGTCAGGTTTTGGTAATTTCGGGATTTGTGCCCTTTATTGACTGTTCTCGCTTGGGCATCGTTCCCTTAGCATATTTTGACATCCTCGTTCTGATTTTGAATAGATTCGACGCACGTGGAGGCCGATTTGAGGGGCAAAGGCGTCGCGAGTGTGAGCACGTGATTTTTGCCCTAAGCAAATTGTTCCCACATTTCAAAATAAAACAATTTCTTATTATTTTACAATTTTTTGTGAATTTTGTGTCATTTTTTGGTAATTGTTGCATTTTATTGGTGCATTTTCATTCATACGAAAAATATAAAAATACATATGGCATTTGTGTAGGAGTTAATTTCATATTTTTAGAGTTAATTGGTAGTTTAAAATTGTTTTCATATAAAAAAATGACAAAAAAGTAACTTTGTGCACCTTTATTTTTAGTTTGTGGAATGTTTTTCAATTTTAGTTTAAAAGTACAAATTAATTAATTTTGAAAAATTAAGTAATAATTTTTGTGCTAATTTAGTTTATGAGTTTTATTTGTTATAAAATTACAAAATGAGAAAAAAGAGGAAAAATAAAAAGAGAAAACAAGTGAGTAAAGAATAAAAGGAAAACCAAAAGTTGGGGAGGAGAGCTGCCCAAATTTGGGCTGTTACATTGATTTGATTTGGCCCAAAATAATTAAATACGTAACACACAGACCCAGCCCAATGCTCCTTACGCGTCCAATTCTGAGACAGACCAAACGACGCCTTTTGGTGTCCTGTGATCTCAGCCATTAAAATCTCTTGATCCAACGGTCCACAGCCTCTTGTGGTTAAATATTAAAATGGTCGGAGGAATTAATAAATCAAAAAGACTGTCTCTCGTCTTCCTCGTATCTCCTCAGAACCTCGTCGGAGCCACCGCCGGCGGCGAACGAAACCTATGCCAATCTATCCCAAATTCATACCATAAATTCCCTAGATGATCCTCTTCCCGTTCCCGCCCTTGGTTTCCTTCAAACCTCACCAGAGCTCCTCGAATCTTCGTCGGAAGATTTTCCGGCCACGACACCACCAATCCCAAATACCACCAAAATCACACCAAAATCATAGCCACTTGCCTCGAATATGGCCAGAACTGCTCAAATATCAAATTAAAATTTTCCGGCCAAAAACCCTAACTCAAAATCTTTAGGATTTCGGACCGTAATATCCCTAATCATATGTTTTCTTTTGAAAACACATGATTGAGGATGTTACGTGTCAGGAATCTTTGAAGATTTGGACATTAATGGCTGGCCGGAGTTTGCTTTATCAGTAAGTTTTTTTTTCAATTTTTATTTACTTCTCATGAGTTTCAGGTTTTGATTAGTTTAATTAGTGCTCTTGATTGTTAGCCGATCTTGTTTCATTCGTTTTTCTGTGCTAATTTTAGTTGATCATGTTCATTTCTGTTAGTCTAGGTATAATTTTTTTATTACTCGTTTAAATCAATTTTGTTTTCATAGTGTTTAAATTTCCAGGATAGTTTTCATTTTTTGTTTGATTCTGTTCTGATTTCTCGTGTTCTGATTTGGTGCTTGAATATCTTCCTGGCTGTTTATTTGTCTGTTTAGATTTTAGCTCATTGTTGATTTTTGCTAAGTTCAAATCTGATTTTAGTTTAATTCTTTAGGATTTGTTCTGTTGATCCTGGATTTGATACTTGGTAATTGTTCTATGCTTAGTTTGATTTTGCTTCTTTTAAGTCTTAGATATTAGTTTGCCTTTATTTAGTTCAGTCTAGTGTTGATTAACCAGAAATTCCTTTAGTTTAGTAATTGGTCTTAATTAGTTTAGGTTTAGTTTGTTTGGTTATAGCTGATTTAGATTAAATGGGGATTAACTTTAGTTAGATTTTAGCTAGGGTAAAGGGATTGGGGTCAGTTGGCATTAGTCTGTAAATTTCAGACTGGTGGAAGGGTATTTTAGGCATAGAAAATGGTAGTTTCATTAGAAATAGTAATTTCAGAATTAATACAAGGGTAGTTTAGGGATTCTAAGGGTAGAAAAATCAGAATAGAACCCCCTAGGACTTTCTAGAAGGGGTTTTAAACTGAAATTCACAAGAAAAATGGTAGTTACTTGTAGTACAAGTCAAAAATAAGGGTTAAAAAAGAAATAAAAAGAAGGACTAACTTGTAAAGAAAGAAATCTGAAATTGTACCCTATTGTTGCTTATAAAAGGGCATGCAAATGCCTTGATTAAGAAGTTTTTGAACCTTCAAATTTCCCTCCCAAAAAATTCCCCTTCAATTTCAGATCTTATTTTGAAATTTAAACCTTCAAAAGTCCAAAAACAATAGAAAAATCAGGAGAAAAATCCAAAATATCACTGTTCCATTAGAATATTCAAGTTAATTTTGATTTTTAGTTGTTGATTCCCATTCTTCTAGTTACTGAAAATTTCAGAAGTTTATTGGTTGGTTTTCGAGTGATTTTGAGTTTATTCAGGCTGGTTTTGAGCCAATTTGGTAGTTCTGTTTGGGTTTTAAAACATTCCTGGATTTCTGACTATATGCCTGGGCTGTTTTGATCCTTTGTTGTTTGCTATTCGACACTGATCACTGCTGTTGCTTGAACTATTGCCTTAGCTGACTTCTTCTCCTTCATTCCTATTTGAATTCTAGGTACACACATTTGGACTGATTTGATGTAGTTCCTCAAATGAAATGATATGCAACAACAGCATTCTATAGATCTTATTATTTGCTTAAGTAATTGTGTGATTGCTCCTAGATTATAGTTTGTAATTAAAGTTAGATTGTTTGAAACTATTTAAAGCTTTGTTGTTGATCATTAGATTGTATAACTGGACTCTATAAATTCCTTCATTAGTTCGAAGTTATATTGCTTGTTTAGTCTAGTTTTAGAGTTAAACAATTCAATAGATTCTCTGATAATGCATTTGTACGAATAGTAATTTCAGAAAATAGTTCCAGCTTGCTTACAATCATTTGTTGCTATTTGTGAAGCTACAATTTAGGAAGTTGTTTGTTGTCTCTCAGCCTAAGAATCTCACATAGGGTAATTCGTTGCTTCAGTTGCACCTCTTCAATCAACATTGATAAAATTAGATATCATAATTAGCAAATGCAATTTACATTTTGTCTGGAATCAGTGGTTTAATGATCCAGCTGATGATCAGCTTATATTCAAAATTCTAAACTAGTTGATAACTTAAATCATTCTTGTTGCACTGAAGCCTGTTCATCTAATTGCTTTTGGTTGCCTGGTTGATTGGGTCCGGATGAAACAATTCAAGAAGGCCTAACATTTGTCCTAGCCCATTTGTATTTCCTGTGCCATTTGGAATTGGGCTCCTTTAAGCCCAAATTAATGAATCCCTGGACAGTAATCTGCCCAAGTAGGGGAATAAATTACGTTACAAGCCAGGCTAAATGCGAAGCCCAAGTGTGTAGGAGGATAAATTCTTTTAAGTTCATTGAGGCTAACTTGTAATATTGGCCCGAGTATTTTTATAAGATTACGTAATTAGGATTTTCTATTTTTAGAGACAAATAATATAGAAAATTATAGATTACTTTAGGGTGGACCTTTAAGTAAAAATGAGGCGGGCCTCGCCAAGTATAATGCAAAATTGCAGGGCCCTCAATAAATGATTGATTACAAAATACTTAGAAACTCGGGAGGATCGTTTAGCGAATTTCACGGTCTTCCCCAAAGATAATAAACGCGTAGTTGCTTTAAGCACATATTTTAATAAATTACCTTCCTAAACTCGGGTGCACATTTATGTGACTCAAATCTAAATCTCAACGAAGTCAAAATGTATCAAAAACCACGGGTGCACTGGTGCGACGTGGTTCGAGGCACATTTTCACGACGTTGCAATTCTTATTAAAAATAAAAATAAAAGCGGCTTACTAACAAAAGGCACATAGGTTAGAACATGTTTTGAAATCAGATAAAATCGAATACAACAGTTGAGCGACCGTGCTAGAACCACGGAATCTGGGAATGCCTAACACCTTCTCCCGAGTTAACAGAATTCCTTACTCGGATTTCTGATTCGTGGACTGTTAACAGAGTCATAATTTCCTCGGTTCGGGATTCAACTAGTGACTTGGGACACCATTAATCTCCCAAGTGGTGACTATGAATTTTAATAATAAATTCCGTTCCGAAGGTCCTTTAATTGGAAAAACTCCTTTTATTATATCCCTCACGGGGTGTAGTAGCGTAAAAAGGAGGTGTGACAGCTCTGGCGACTCTGCTGGGGATAAGAACCCCGAACTTCGGTTCAGGGTTTAAGAATTCGAGCTTAAAATAATTGTTGTATTTGGTGTTATTTGATTTTCCTACATGTTCCATGCCTACTGTGCTAAATGTTTTACCGCTTTGATAGTATTTGAACTGCATATATACTGTGCCGAAACCTTTCTCTTCTCACCTCCGGGGATGTGCTTACTGGTTGAGACTCCCTATTCTGTTAGTGTCAATACCCTGAAATAAGAAAGAGGTCGGACAAGTTACTAAGCCGGACGATCCCGTGGGTCCCCGGTACGTAGCCCCCTCCTCGACTCGAGCTGTCCGATCGGGTACACAGTCTAGAACACATACCCAGGTTTTGAACTTAGAATAACTTGACTTCATGCCGGATCCTTAATAGGAGCATTTATTTGCATCATGTTGCATTTGACTTAGGGGACTCAACACAGGGGTTGGATCCGTCTAGGACAGGTAACCGTATATGAAATGACTATCACAATGCATTTTACGTGTTGCATTCATTTGTCTCGGGCCCGCATGGTGATCGGCTTTTGAACATAGAAAATCTTGTGAAATTGAGAAAAAGAGAAAAAGAGAGAAATAGCAGTGTAAAGAATTAATTGTTTAGTTTTAGAAAAACCGATGCCCAAATGCTGTCGAAACTCGACCGAAATTTCGAACAAAAAATGAAAAAAAAAATGGAAATGTTTTGTTTTTAATAGTTTGTTTTACTAAAAGCCAAGGAAAAATATAAAAAGAGTCTTTTGGAAGTTGTGCGCAGAAAAAGACAAAGAGTCTTTATTTTAGTTTGGGAAAAATAGGTTGTTTATTTGTTTGTTGAAAATGATAAAGGAAAAAAGAGTCGTTATTTTGTCTTGTTTTCAAAAAAAAAAATAGAAAAGGAAAATAGTTTGTCTTGCCATGAAAAATGAAAATGAAAAAGAGAATTGCTTTTGAAAGAAGTTTCGTTATTTGCTTTTGAAATGCAAAAAAAAAATGAAAAAGAGTCTTGTTTTAAAATAGTTCGTTAATTTGCTCGAACTACGCTGGTTTGATTCTCACCAAATGTGAGATACGTAGGCAACCCTCATCCGGTCCAACCACCCCTTTACAAAAAATAGCCAAAAATGCCAAAATTTTAATTTTTATCCAATAAGTCGGGTGACGCCATTCTTGTTCAAAATAAGCCAAATGTCCCCAAACGGGCGCCGGAAGGCTATTTTTGCAAGAATAGCCACCCTGAATCATTTTAAAACGGTTTGCGGGCACAATCTTGAAATCTTCACCAGAAGTGCTGAAAGGCCGTATTTGCAAAACCGGATTTGTTTGAAATTAGAAATTTGAATAAGAAGAATAGTGTCAGTTTGTGCCTTTAGGATAAATAATGATTAAATCACCTTAATAAATTTGCAGGATGAGCATGACTCAAAATGAACCTTTCTCAATCATGAATAAGATCCTTTTGGTGTTACGTCTGTGGTGGAATGATTTAGGAGGCGAAGGGCAAGATGAAGTCAAGAAATATTTGAAAGGGCTTACCGGTTTGCTAGAAATTGTGCTTCGGGGAGATATTATCAGAGCACTAGTGACGTGTTGGGACCCGGCACACAATGTGTTCCATTTTTCAGGCTTCGAGCTTACCCCAATACTAGAAGAAATGGTTGTGTACATCGGGAAAGATGAGGTTCGTTTAAAAGACAAATATTTAGTGGCCCCGAGAATTGTAGCCGTGCACAGATTTTTAGACTCTCTGAAGATACGTAGTACGGTTCATAATGCAGATCTGGCAAATGGCTTTTGCACCCCACACTTCATATACCATAGATATGGCCACATTGGGGGGTTCAATAACCCGGAAAGCAAGATATG
>MU732498.1:72770-135812 GCA_026770625.1 Nicotiana glauca
GGGCAAAGAGGGGCAGCTGTGAGCACGTGATTTTTGCCCTAAGCAAATTGTTCCCAAATTTCAAAATAAAATAATTTGTTATTATTTTATAATTTTTTGTGAATTTTGTGTCATGTTTTGGTAATTGTTGCATTTTATTGGTGCATTTTCATTCATACGAAAAATACAAAAATACATGTGGCATTTGTGTAGGAGTTAATTTCATATTTGTAGAGTTAATTGGTAGTTTAAAATTGTTTTCATATAAAGAAAATGATAAAAAAATAACTTTGTGCACCTTTATTTTTAGTTTGTGGAATGTTTTTCAATTTTAGTTTAAAAATAGAAATTAATTAATTTTGGAAAATTAAGTAATAATTTTTGTGATAATTTGGTTTATGAGTTTTATTTGTTATAAAATTACAAAATGAGAAAAAAGAGGAAAAATAAAAAGAGAAAACAAGTGAGTAAAGAATAAAAGGAAAAACAAAAGTTGGGGAGGAGGGCTGCCCAAATTTGTGCTGTTACATTGATTTGATTTGGCCCAAAATAATTAAATACGTAACACACAGACCCAGCCCAATGCTCCTTACCTGTCCAATTCTGAGACGGACCAAACGACGCCGTTTGGTGTCCTGTGATCTCAGCCATCAAAATCTCTTGATCCAACGGTCCACAGCCTCTTGTGGTTAAATATTAAAATGGTCGGAGGAATTAATAAATCAAAAAGACTGTCTCTCGTCTTCCTCGTATCTCCTCTGAACCTCGTTGGATCCACCGCCGGCGGCGAAAGAAACCTATGCCAATCCATCCCAAATTCATACCATAAATTCCTTAGATCATCCTCTTCCTGTTCCCGCCCTTGGTTTCCTTCAAACCTCACCAGAGCTCCTTGAATCTTCGTCGGAAGATTTTCCGGCCACAACACCACCAATCCCAAACACCACCAAAATCACACCACAGGACCGCCTTGGCCTCCTCTACACAACCTCCATAGCCACTTGCCTCGAATCTGGACAGAACTGCTCAAATATCAAATTAAAATTTTTCGGCCAAAAACCCTAACTCAAAATCTTTAGGATTTCGGACCGTAATATCCCTAATCATATGTTTTCTTTTGAAAATACACGATTGGGGATGTTACGTGTCAGGAATCTTTGAAGATTCGGACATTAATGGCTGGCCGGAGTTTGCTTTATCAGTAAGTTTTCTTTTCAATTTTTATTTACTTCTCATGAGTTTCAGGTTTTGATTAGTTTAATTAGTGCTCTTGATTGTTAGCCGATCTTGTTTCATTCGTTTTTCTGTGCTAATTTTAGTTGATCATGTTCATTTCTGTTAGTCTAGGTATAATTTTTTTATTACTCGTTTAAATCAATTCTATTTTTATAGTGTTTAAATTTCCAGGATAGTTTTCATTTTTCGTTTGATTCTGTTCTGATTTCTCGTGATCTGATTTGGTGCTTGAATATCTTCCTGGCTGTTTGTTTGTCTATTTAGATTTTATCTCATAGTTGATTTTTGCTAAGTTCAAATCTGATTTTAGTTTAATTCTTTAGGATTTGTTCTGTTGATCCTGGATTTGATACTTGGTAATTGTTCTATGCTTAGTTTGATTTTGCTTTTTTTAAGTCTTAAATATTAGTTTGACTTTATTTAGTTCAGTCTAGTGTTGATTAACCAGAAATTCCTTTAGTTTAGTAATTGGTCTTAATTAGTTTAGGTTTGGTTTGTTTGGTTATAGCTGATTTAGATTAAATGGGGGTTAACTTTAGTTAGATTTTAGCTAGGGTAAAGGGATTGGGGTCAGTTGGCATTAGTCTGTAAATTTCAGACTGGTAGAAGGGTATTTTAGGCATAGAAAATGGTAGTTTCATTAGAAATAGTAATTTCAGAATTAATACAAGGGTAGTTTAGGGGTTCTAAGGGTAGAAAAATCAGAATAGAACCCCCTAGGACTTTCTAGAAGGGGTTTTAAACTGAAATTCACGAGAAAAATGGTAGTTACTTGTAGTACAAGTCAAAAATAAGGGTTAGAAAAGAAATAAAAAAAAGGACTAACTTGTAAAGAAAGAAATCTGAAATTGTACCTTATTGTTGCCTATAAAAGGGCATGCAAATGCCTTGATTAAGAAGTTTTGGAACCTTTAAATTTCCCTCCCAAAAAATTCCCCTTCAATTTCAGATCTTATTTTGAAATTTAAAACTTCAAAAGTCCAAAAACAATAGAAAAATCAGGAGAAAAATCCAAAATATCACTGTTCCATTAGAATATTCAAGTTAATTTTGATTTTTAGTTGTTGATTCCCATTCTTCTAGTTACTGAAAATTTCAGAAGTTTATTGGTTGGTTTTCGAGTGATTTTGAGTTTATTCAGGCTGGTTTTGAGTCAATTGGCAGTTCTGTTTGGGTTTTAAAACATTCCTGGATTTCTGACTATATGCCTGGGTTGTTTTGATCCTTTGTTGTTTGCTATTCGACACTGATCACTGATGTTGCTTGAACTATTGCCTTAGCTGACTTCTTCTCCTTCATTCCTATTTGAATTCCAGGTACACACATTTGGACTGATTTGATGTAATTCCTCAAATGAAATGATATGCAACAACAGCATTCTATAGATCTTATTATTTGCTTGAGTAATTGTGTGATTGCTCCTAGATTATAGTTTGTAATTAAAGTTAGATTGTTTGAAACTGTTTAAAGCTTTACTGTTGATCATTAGATTGTATAACTGGACTCTATAAATTCCTTCATTAGTTCGAAGTTATATTGCTTGTTTAGTCTAGTTTTTGAGTTAAACAATTCAATAGATTCTCTGATAATGCATTTGTATGAATAGTAATTTCAGAAAATAGTTCCAGCTTGCTTACAATCATTTGTTGCTATTTGTGAAGCTACAATTTAGGAAGTTGTTTGTTGTCTCTCAGCCTAAGAATCTCACATAGGGTAATTCGCTGCTTCAGTTGCACCTCTTCAATCAACATTGATAAAATTAGATATCATAATTAGCAAATGCAATTTGCATTTTGTCTGGAATCAGTGGTTTAATGATCCAGCTGATGATCAGCTTATATTCAAAATTCTAAACTAGTTGATAACTTAAATCATTCTTGTTGCACTGAAGCCTGTTCATCTAATTGCTTTTGGTTGCCTGGTTGATTGGGTCCGGAAAAAACAATTCAAGAAGGCCTAACGTTTGTCCTGGCCCATTTGGATTTCCTGCGCTATTTGGAATTGGGCTCCTTTAAGCCCAAATTAATGAATCCCTGGACAGTAATCTGCCCATCTAGGGGAATAAATTACGTTACAAGCCAGGCTAAATGCGAAGCCCAAGTGTGTAGGAGGATAAATTCTTTTAAGTTCATTGAGGCTAACTTGTAAGATTGGCCCGAGTATTTTTATAAGATTACGTAATTAGGATTTTCTTTTTTTAGAGACAAATAATATAGAAAATTATAGATTACTTTAGGGTGGACCTTTAAGTAAAAATGAGGCGGGCCTCGCCAAGTATAATGCAAAATTGCGGGGCCCTCAATAAATGATTAATTACAAAATACTTAGAAACTCGGGAGGATCGTTTAGCGAATTTCACAGTCTTCCCCAAAGATAATAAACACATAGATATTTTAATAAATTACCTTCCTAAACTCGGGTACACATTTATGTGACTCAAATCTAAATCTCAACGAAGTCGAAATGTATCAAAAACCACGGGTGCACTGGTGCGACGTGGTTTGAGGCACATTTTTACGACGTTGCAATTCTTATTAAAAATAAAAATAAAAGCGGTTCACTAATAAAAGGCACATAGGTTAGAACATGTTTTGAAATCAGATAAAATCGAATACAACAGTTGAGTGACCGAGCTAGAACCACGGAATCTGGGAATGCCTAACACCTTCTCCCGGGTTAACAAAATTCCTTACTCGGATTTTTGATTCGCGGACTGTTAACAGAGTCATAATTTCCTCGGTTCGGGATTCAACTGGTGACTTGGGACACCATTAATCTCCCAAGTGGCGACTCTGAATTTTAATAATAAATCCTGTTCTGAATGTCATTTAATTGAAAAAACTCCTTTTATTATATCCCTCACGGGGTGTAGTAGCGTAAAAAGGAGGTGTGACAGCGAGCTAGAGATTTAGCCGGTTTGAGATGAGTAATGATTGTAAATTGATGTTCTGAGAGTTTGAAACTCCGAATTTGCACATCGTAGTGCTATATTGAGGTGAGCCACACGCTTGATGACGAGCGTGGGGTCGTGCACTATTGGGGATTGTGACTTGGCCATCCCGATTGATGATTTTACTACATATTTGATTGAAAACTATTTTCTATCATCATTTATTGGGGTGAATGCCATATTTGGGCTTCGTTCCAACTATTAGAACCCTTCGGGGCTTTTATTTGATATTTCCTTACTGTTTTGACTACTATTTGAACTCAGTCGTGTTAATTTCCACTGTTTCACTACTCAGGTATTTTTACTTAGTTTTGAGACTTAAATAATATTTTTAAATGATGTTTGGGCTGAGAAACACTGTTTTACGGTTGCCCGAGGGGCTTGTGAGGATTTTTGACTGAGTAAGGCCGAGGGCCTATGTTGTGAGGAAACACTGATACTGATTTGAGGCCGAGGGCCTGAGATATGTACGCCACGAGGTGGCTTGATTGATATGAGGTCGAGGGCCTAGATTTAATGCCACGAGATAGCTTGTTATTATGCTTGGGCCGTAAGGGTCCCCTCCAGGAGTCTGCACACCCCCAGTGAGCGCGGGTACCCATTGTGATGTGAGATTGAGCCTGAGGGGCTGGTATTGTTCCGAGATGTTGCCCGAGGGGCGGATTTGTTGATACTGTGACCGAGGGGAAAACTTCTATTTTTTTTACTTCACCTTAACTGTGTCAATTACCTGTGTATTTGTTGAGAAAAGGATTTTGCTTGATTTTTGCTGGTTTACTATTTTTAACTAGTTTTACTGCTTCCTTATAGAATGCCTTGTGCCTTACGTGTTTTCTTACTTTCAGTCATTATTTATATTCATTACTCACTGAGTTGGAGTACTCACTTTACTACCTACACCCTGTGTGCAGATTCTGGCGTAGCTGGTCCCGCTCCCGAGTGCTGATTCATTCCAGCTTCAGGAGAATCTTCGAGGAGTCTTTAGGTAGTTGTTGGCGTTCGCAGGCTGGAGCTCCTCTCTATCTATTTCTTTTATGTTCTTAGTCTAGTATTTAAAACTCTGTAGTTACATTTGAGGATTTAGTATTGTTAGATGCTCGTGACTTGTGACACCCCGGTTAGGGCTGTATCAGGTTGTATTTTCGCTACTTATTATCATAAAGCCATGTATTAGACTGCTTTGGGAGTGACTTTCACCTAGGTGGCTAATTGACGGGTAATTATTTCTAAGTCACGATTGACATGTTTGGGAAAATATGCTATAACCGTTGCACGATTTTACCCACTCTCACACCTCTTGGTAGATAGATTGATTTTGCCCAATTGACTTTTTCAAGACCAATTGGGTAGGAAAATTTGCTCAAACAACTAGGGTTCAAGTCGGGTAATTACTCTCTTAAGGTTTAACCCTTTAATTGGGACTATCAATTCTCTTGAGTCCATCCCAATTCCTTGTTGGGTCAATTTTAGAGACTTAGGCTCTCTTTCTCAGAAGAACCAAGTCAACTTAGCACAAACCAGTGTTTGCAACCACTAATTCATAAATTAAACCATAAAATTGACCCAAATAACAAACGCCCATAGCCAATCTAGCCCTAAATCACAACACCCATCAATTACTCACACTATGGTTGAGCCACAACCCTAGCTAATGGGTTTAGCTATTCATGCTTGAAGAGAAAATAAGATAAATAGATGAAGAGAAAGACATAATATTAAATTACTGAAGTAAAGATAATAATTCTATGATTAAAACTACGTTAAAATGCCCAAAATGGCTACAAATGGTCTTCTCACGAGCGCAGCTTAAGTCTGAAAATAGCTGATACCCTAAAAATAGAAAAAGGTTCTATTTATACTAAGCTGGAAAAACCGAACAAAAATGCCCATGTGGGATAAGTGCGGACCGCACAAAATGGTTTGCGGCCGCACTAGACTCTTTGACTCTGAAAAATCAAGTCTCTGAACCCAGGCTCCGCGGATCGCACAGAAAATACTGCGGCCGCGGAGGCATCTAGCGTGGTTCGCACAAACACGACCGCAGACCGCACAAGCTTGAACTTTGGCACTTGACATCTCTCTGAAGTTTTCTTCCGCGGACCGTATAAAATGGTAGTGCGGCCGCGGTGTCTTCAGTGTGGGCCGCACAATATCTACTGCGGCCGCACTGCTTTGATGCCTTAAAATCCAGGTCTCAGAATCTCCCTAGTGCGGACCGCACAAAGTGTAGTGCGGCCGCACTAGGCCTGTTTGTCCTGAGTCGTGGTACTTGTACAGGTTTCACTCCTTTTGAGCCGATCTTTGACATATCATCATTGTTGATCAAACCTGCAATCAAGCACAACTTATGAGCCTTTTGGGACTATTTTGTAAGAATTTATAATCAAAACGTAAGCAAGAAGGAGCATGAAACATGCCAAAATCCCTAGTTATCAACTCCCCCAAACTTAAGCTTTTGCTTGTCCTCAAGCAAACAAAATAAGACCCACCCCTTAAGGGAAAATCCAAGAATTTTCAGTTATCCTAAAGTAACCTTAACTAGCATCAATTGGGACTAACAATTGCCCTCAATACAAATGAATCATTAACAACATTTAACCTTTGAAAAACCATGGATCAAGTGTGACACAAGAACATCAAGAGTTGACTCATTACATCAAAGAACTCTCTCAATTACTTTGGTCATTATGGAACCCAAACTCACACATCCTCAACTCTCCCTAAGCAAACCTTACCTTTTAGAATATTGGCACTCAAACCGAGGTTAATGGGAATTCACTCATCTCTCTCAAGAAAAAGGTCACAAGTCTGGCTCTAAGTACCATATGCTTGCCCATAATGTAAGTATCCACTAATATAAGCTTCATTCAACTCAAGATCATATAGGGATTTTGTGGAGTCATTGTGAAGGCTTTTGGTTTTGGGTAGGAAATGTTTTGATCTAAGTGGGTTCCATCTTCCATTAAGCACTTCTTTTGATTCATTTGGCACACATTCTCTTGACTCTTTGAGTCATCTCACTTCTTTCTAAGGGGTTAGAGAGACACATTGTCACTCTTTCTTGTGCAATTCAAACCTTTTCTCCTTTTTTCAACTTTCCCCACCTTTATTTCTTTTGCTTTTCTTGAATACCTTTTTATTCTTTTTCGCATTGAGCATTCTTTTTGTCTTTTTGCTTTTCTTTCTTTTTCATTGCCTTCCATTTTCTTCATTTCTATGCCTTTTACCACTTTGTTGCCATCCTAGTCTCTCCCCCCCAAACTTATATTTTTGCCATGTTCTCAAGGAAAGATCGGGTGCCAAGAGAGGGTATCTTATAGAACAGGTATAGGCTTGTATCATGGTTCTTGAAAGAAAAAGATCTAAGGCTCAAAAGGGTTAACTAGGGATCATATTATTAGTAGGCTATGGAATTGTTCAAACTATCATTTGGATCAAGGAGAGCCTATAATCACTTCTCAAGTCAAATTTTACTTAAGATTTTGCCTCAACAAATATTCAGGGCAAGTTCTAGACCAATGGCTCGGGACTTGGACTCGCAATTCAATTTCTCACCACACAAGCTAAAGGATTGCTAAAGACATAGAGTCAGGGGCCCACAATGACCTTATATATCATTTGAGCACACAATGGTCCCGAAAAACCACTTGATGATTATCGGTCAACACAAGAGTCTCAAGGTCACGACTTTCACCATCCTAAACATAACATTTTGTCTTTGACCATGGGATCAAAGGCAAATGTGCTAGGCCCAAGTGAAGCTTTTCTTGAGGTACCATTAACTACAAACTACTAAAAACAAAAAGAAAAACGGACTCAAACCCCTTAAGAAGGTTTTCACGCCATCCATCATTGGGAAGAGCCACCCGGTTCACACAACACTCCACCTTTGGAAAGAACTGTGGCATTAAAAAAACCAAAGGCTTATTGAAAACATCCAAAACGAAATAAAATCTACGAACATAAATAAGAAGCTAAAAACAAAAAAAAATCGCAAAAATAGAATGAATATATACAATAGGGCATTTGAATATACAACGGGGGATGAATATATACAATGATGTAACTTTATATACAGACCCAAGGAAAGATAAAAAGTGCGATAAAATTAACTAAATATAAACTTATATACAGACCAAATGAAAATCAAGAAAGCATAAAATGTATCAAATATACAGTCATCCAAAAATGTAGGGCGCACCCCCTCAAATAAAAGCTGGCATTGTCCCCAATGCCAACTAGTCCAAATAAGCACCAAAAAGGTAAAGAAAAAGGATATAGAAGACTCCCTAAGCCGCGTCTGTCTGCATAGGATCATGGGTGGTCCATGGGTCCTCTATGTTCTCGCTAACCTCAGACTAGATCCCGATGGTCTGCTCCGCTGCTACTGGGACCTGGGCCTGGACCTAGATAAGCTCTAGAACTGGTACATCCTGTAGCTGACTGGAGGAAGCCTCCGGTGGGTCCACCAACTGGATGACGGCATCATCTGCTCTAGGAATCTTCCTCCTCTTCGGAGGCCGCTATGACTACTCCGGCTGTGGCTCAGCTGCTGGAACTTGGTCCTCAAATAATACGTCTAAAGGCAGCTGGTCTACCTTCAACTTGTCAACATCTGCCCGCAGCTTCTTTACGGACTCCTTGGAGGCCCATGTCTTCCACAGCTTCTTATGCTCCTTAGCAAGCTCCTTGAGAGCCTTGCTATGCGAATCAACTGCCTTTGCCAATGAATCCTGAGTAGTGAGGATTTTCTTCTGGTTCTCAAGAATTTCCTTCAAAGCGTCCTCTATCGATTGTGGGACATGTGCTGGATGAGGTGCTGACTGAGCTACAATAGTGGTGGTCAAAGTGGACAACTGGGATGAAGCAGTATATATCCAGTTATTGATACTCTGAAGTGTCTGACTCAGTCGGTGGCCAGTGATAGGATGGGCCCGGGAAGATGGGATCTCCGGGCCTGCTGATGTGGAAGGGCCAGGAGGAATGGCTGAAGATGTGGAAGGTCCGGGAGGCATCTCAACAGAAGTGGAGGTAGGCTCAGCAAGGATCTCTACCACAACAGGCTCTTTAGACTGGCCAATTAGGGCAGAAGTAGGGGCTTTATAGTTCTTGTCCTTGGGGTTGTCATTCCCCTTCAAGCTATACCAGGAGAACGGGGTTGTCACCTTGACCTTGACGTCGTAGGGCTTTTTATCCACCTCCAAGTCCCAGAAGTACATTGTGAGGGTGCTGGGTAAAGGGTAGTTCCGGTCATGCTCTACTCCCACTAACGAGATAATACGGGACATCACATTCCCCATATTTATGGGGTATCCCGCCATAATTGAAGCAACCAATACAGCCCTGGAGAGAAAGGGTCTGGTCATGTGTAGTAGGATCCAACCGACTGCAAACAAACGTCTCCCAACCCCTCGCCTCATAGTTTAAGATCATCCGCAATATTTTGACCCCAGCAGTCAACCACTCAGGAACGGTACCTGGGATTACCAGGTACTGAGCTAACCATAGACGGACCTCCTCACCCATCTCCAACTTTGCCATATATAAAGTCTCGTCCTCCTCATTGAAGCCTAAGTATTCGTTTAGGTATTTCCCTTCAAATAACATTGTCTTGTTACGAACCTTGGTCACTTTGGAGCCCTTTTGGATGTGAGCTACATTGCGGTAAAACTCCTTGACCATGTGTTCGTTGGCATCTATACATTTATCCAAAAAGTGTTCTCAACCCACTCTAGTCCTAAATTGTCTTTGCACATCAGGTTGTGGGGTAATAGATCTCTGTCAATGAAACTCCGCTCCAATATCAACTTTCTCACCAGCCACCACTCCCTAAACTTGTGGTACGCCACCTGGCTCACAAACCTATCCTCCTAAACATCAGGCTTTCTAGTTCGGGCAATGCCTCCCACCTGAGGCTCACCACCTTCAGCTATCTCCTCATCCCCTTGTACCTCCTCCTCACCTCCGTCTGCACCCTCCCCGGATAATGAAGCTATGGGGGAGGTGGAGTATTCCTCACTACCGGCTGTTGAGCCCTCAGACGACTCAGAAATGACATTAGTTGGTGCTTGGGCACTGGGTGATGGTGGAGGGGTGTCTCATAGTCTAGGTCTCTCCGGCCAGTCTTCCATGTATTCTGGCACGGAGTCTGAAGAAATGTCCCTTGACAGTTAATACTCACTCCCCTAGGAAGGGGAAGCAGCTCTGTCTGTAGCTTTGATTAGTTTTCTGTTCCTTTTTATGTTTTTCCGAGCTTGGAGAGTGAGTTTGATCATCTTCTTTCCTTTGCCCCCCCCCCCCCCCCCCCCCCNNTCGTTGTTTAACCATTATCTGCAAACTCAATTCAAATAACTTGTTAGTATCAGTGGGTTCACATAAAAAAGTATTGCAGACAAATGATAATGTTGCATGAGTGGCCAAGTGCGGATCGTACAAAATGGTAGTGCAGCCGCACTGAGACCACCGCAGACTGCACAAAGATGATCGCGGTCCACACAAGTATGGGGTTCCAAAAACACGGTCTCTGGATCTCACCAGTGCGGCCTGTAAAAAACCAACCGCAACCATGCTGGGATCACCGCGGACTGCACAAAGACAACCGCGGTCCACACAGAGGTGGGGGTCAGACTACCCACTCTCTGTATCTAGGCAGTGCGGACCGCATAAAATGTACCGCAGCCACACTACCCAAAGTTTAGAATTTCTCAAGATTCTTCAGTGCGGTCCGCACAAAATGGTATCGCGGACCGCACTGGGTGCCCAAAATCGGCACTGAGTTAGGGTTCATTAGATTTTGCTTGTAAGTCCAAATTTTTACCTAATTAGGGTTCCTAATAAATTACCCAGTACCTAAAACTACTAAGTCCACAAGAGTTATCATTTAAACTAATCTAACCTAGCATTCGAACTAACTACGGGAAGAAGAAGAACTACAAGCTAAGAAAAATGAAAATAAAATGAAATTACACAATTAAACTAAGAAAAATTGAGTGAAATGTTACCAGACTAAGAGATGAAATGAATATTAATGATCCTAAGCAAGAGATACGGTTAAGAGAAAAGATGAACAGTAGTCAAGTGCTCTGAGTTTCAATTTTGCGAAAAGGGTAAACGCGGGGTCCTTGGGGTCTATTTATAGAGAAACCGTTGGGGCCCATGCTCACCTACCAGTGTAGACCGCAAAAAATTGATCGCGGTCCGCACAGGGCCATTTTGTTCCAGCTTAACTCAGAAACCCACTGTGGTCCGCAAAAAATGGACCGCGACCGCGGTGGACCACCGCAGATCACACCAAATCAACCGCGGTCGCGGTGGAAAACTTCAGAGAGCAATTTTTTTCACCCTTTACCAGTGCGGACCGCACAAAATGGCAGTGCGGCTGCACTTGAAACTTCAGAGACCTGTGCAATTTTTCAATTATGTCCTGCACTGCATCAACTCAATCTTGTAACATATCACAACCAGTTAGCCCAAAAATCAATCCGATACTACAAAGAGAATCAAAGAAAACAAGAAGAAAAACACATGGGTTGCCTCCCAAGAAGCGCCTGATTTAACGTCGTGACGACGTGGGTTACCATCACATAATTTGAAATGGATAAGTGCCACCACGTGGCTGTCATCAATTTTACCAAGATAATGATTGACACGGTGCCCATTCACTCTAAAAACTTCACCATTTTTGTTTTTCAAATCAAGAGCACCAAAGGGGGTCATCGACACAACTTCGAACGGTCCACTCCATTTTGATTTAAGCTTTCTCGGAAACAGACATAACCGGGAATTGAACAAGAGCACCAAATCACCAACTTTGAACTCCTTTCCACGAGCATATTTATCATTAGGTACTTCATCTTGTCCTTATACAAGGACGAACTAGAGTATACATGGAACCGAAATTCATCAATTTCATTGAGTTGTTCAACACGAAGATTGGCCGCAACATCCCACTCAAGATTAAGCTTTCTCAAGGCCCACATGTCCTTATGCTCCAACTCTACTGGTAGATGACATGCTTTCTCAAACACCAACCGGTACAGTGACATACCAATTGGGATCTTGTAAGCGGTCTGGTAAGCCCATAGAGCATCATCTAACTTTTTAGACCAATCGGTCTTATTGGCATTGACAGTTTTGGACAAAATGCTCTTGATCTCCTTGTTAGACACTTCAACCTGTCCCCTTGCTTGAGGATGATAAGGTGTAGAGACTTTGTGGTTGACACCATACTTGGAAAGCAAAGCATCAAAAGCTCTATTACAAAAATGCGATCCTCCATCATTGATAATTGCCCGGGGTGTACCAAACCTTGTGAAAATGCTCTTCTTTAGAAATGCCACCACACTCCTAGCTTCATTGTTGGGTAAGGCCATGGCCTCAACCCATTTTGACACATAATCAACCGCTACAAGAATGTAAGTGTTCCCACAAGAGCTAACAAAAGGGACCATAAAATCGATACCCCATACATCAAAGATATCAACTTCAAGAATTGTGTTTAGAGGCATCTCATCTTTCTTGGAAATCCCGCCCGCTCTTTGGAGACATCTCATCTTTCTTGGAAATCCCGCCCGCTCTTTGGCACTCGTCGCATCTCTTCACAAAATCACCCGCATCTTTGAACAAAGTTGGGCAATAAAACCCACAACTAAGAAATTTAGAAGCAGTCCTTGCCCCGCCATGATGGCCAACATAGGGAGAGGAATGACAAGCCTCCAAAATACTCAATTGCTCTTCCTCCGGGACACATCTTCGAATCACACCATTCGTGAAAATCTTGAACAAGTATGGCTCATCACAATAGAAGTCCAAACTATCCCGCTTGAGCTTCTTCCTTTGGTTAGAAGAGAACTCATACGGGACTATTTTGGTCACAGGGTAATTAGCAACATCGGCAAACCATGGCATATCATTCATTGATACTGCAAGGAGTTGTTCGTTGGGAAATGAGTCATTGATCTCTAGGCCATCACATGGCCTCCCTTCCTCCTCCAAACGGGACAAGTGGTCCGCCACTTGATTCTCACTACCTTTCCGGTCCACAATTTCTAGATCAAACTCTTGAAGTAGTAACACCCATCTCATCAATCTTGCCTTGGAGCCTTTCTTTGTCATCAAGTACCTAAGGGCGGCATGATCGGTGTGCACTATGACTTTGGCCCCCATAAGTTACGGTCGGAACTTTTCCATTACAAACACTATGGCCAACAACTCTTTCTTGGTCACCGTGTAGTTCAATTGAGCGTCATTCATTGTCTTGCTCGCATAGTACACCGGATGAAACATTTTGTTCACACGTTGACCCAACGCCGCTCCAACTGCAACATCGCTAGCATCACACATGAGCTCAAAGGGCAAGCTCCAATTAGGTGAATTAATGATAGGAGTAGTGGTCAACTTATGCTTGAGAAGTTCGAAGGCCTCCATGTATTTCTCATCAAACACAAACTTAGCATCTTTCTCTAGCAAGTTACAAACAGGGTTCACTACCTTTGAAAAATCCTTGATAAACCGCCGGTAGAACCCCGCATGCCCAAGAAAACTCCTTACCCCTTTGACAAAAGTGGCAGGAAAGAGCCTTGAAATCACCTCAATCTTGGCTTTGTCTACTTCAATCCCGTGCTTAGAAATTTTGTGACCCAACACTATAGCCTCTTCAACCATAAAATGACATTTTTCCCAATTGAGTATAAGGTTTGTGTCTTCACACCAGGCCAGCACTCTATCCAAATTACCCAAACACTCTTCAAAGGAATCTCCAACCACACTGAAATCATCCATGAAAACCTCCAAGATATCTTCCACCATGTCGGTGAAAATGGCCACCATGCATCATTGGAAGGTGGCCGGATCATTGCACAACCCGAACGGCATCCGAGAGAAAGCAAATGTGCCATATGGGCATGTGAATGTGGTCTTCTCTTTGTCCTCTAGAGTAATTAAGATTTGATTATACCCCGAGTAGACATCCAAAAAGCAATAAAAAGCACGCCCCGCAAGGCGATCAAGCATTTGGTCAAGGAATGGCAAAGGAAAATAATCCTTGCGGGTCACCTTGTTCAGTTCCCGGTAGTCCATGCATACCCTCCATCCGGTAACGGTCCGAGTGGGAATAAGCTCATTGTTGTCATTTGTCACCACAGTCATCCCACCCTTCTTCGGCACACATTGCACCGGAGATAGAATAACAGGTAAAGTAGAACAAGGGCCAAAGAACTCATACCTAAGGTGTGGAGGCAATGGCTTCAACTCCAACAAGTTTCCTCTATTGATGGCTTAGTTGGAGGCGTCTTTCTATTTTCGAGGTCCAAGGATAGCCTTCTCGGCTCATAAGAATAGGACCCTATTCCATGCAAGGAATTTACGCACTTCATTCGGCTAGCATCATCATTGACATCAAGATTTAGAAGCACGGCCTCAAGGGGATCCTCCACGTTAATCATAGAACTTGTGTCATCCACGATCACAGCTGTGACAATGTCCACAAATGAGCACACCTCAGTGCTATTGGGTTGCTTCGTGGACTTGCAAATAGGGAAGATGACCTTCTCATCATCCACTCGAAAAGTTAGCTCACCCGCTTCAACATCAACCAATGCCTTCCCCGTTGCAAGGAAAGGTCTCCCTAGAATAATTGGAACTTCAAAGTCCACTTTACAATCCAAAATGACAAAATCAGCCAGCAATATAAACTTATCCACCCGGACAAGCACATCATCAATTATGCCCAAAGGTCGCTTCATCGATCGATCCGCCATTTGAAGTCTCATTGAGGTCGACCTAGGTTTCCCAATTCCCAAAGTCTTGAAGACCGAATAAGGCATCAACTTTATGCTAGCCCCCAAATCACAAAGGGCTTTGCCAAAATCTGCACTTCCAATAGTGCAAGCGATAGTAAAAGCTTCGGGGTCTTCAAGTTTTGGGGCCATAGAATGTACGATAGCACTGACTTGATGAGTCATTTTTATTGTTTCACAATCCATTGACCGCTTCTTCGTCACCAAATCCTTCATAAACTTGGCATGTCCCGGCATTTGTTCAAGTGCCTCCACCAAAGGCACATTGATTGTAAGGCTTTTCATCATGTCAATGAACATTTTGAATTGATTGTCACTTTTTTGCTTTGCTAACCATTGAGGATAAGGCAGAGGTGGCCTAGGCAAAGGTGCGTTGGCTTTGGGCACCACCGGCTCGGGCATGTCAATCACGTATTCCCTAGACGGGTTTACGGCATCTTGAGTTTTCACCTCGGCCTCATTAATGTCAATCCTCACATCATTGTTCACCTCATTCTCAATCACATCTTTAACTATCAAAGGTGCTTCATCTTCTCGCAACTCAACATCATCATCCACAACTTGCTTATCTTTCGAGGCATGCACATCACCGCCTCTCCCACTTCTTGTTGTAACCGCAATCAAATGATTGTTTCCACCNAGATAGAGGTATTGTGGGAAGCCAATTGAGCATTAGAATCTTGGTTCTTCTTCATCATTTATTCAAACATCATTTCAATTCTACCCATATCATTACCTAATGAACTAGGACCTTGAGAAGGGAAAGGGGGTGGATTGTTCGGTTGTTGGTACATAGGGGGCCTTTGAAAGCCTTGCCCCTAGTTTCCTTGGTTCCCATTGTTCCATCCACCTTGATTGTTATTGTTGTTCCAGTTGTTGTTATTACCATTCCAATTCCCTTGGTTGTCCTGATTGTTGTTCCCCCAATTACCACCTTGGTTGTTGTTGTCCTAATTACCACCACCTTGTTGTTGATTGCTCCAATTTCCTTGGGGTCACCATTGTTGGTTTGAAGAGTTGCCTCTATTGCCTTGATAGTTGTTGACATATTGTACCTCTTCACCTTGGTCATCATAACAAGCATTTGAATAACCACCACCATCATTATCATATTGTTCAGAATTCCCTTAAGCTTGTTGCCCTCTTTGCCTTCTCTTATTGACGAGCATGTTTACACCTTCCATGGCATTGACTTGGCGAGGATTTTGGACTTGTTGCAATTGAGCCTCACCAATTGATTCATAGTAGTAGTAAGCTTATCAATAGTTTGACCATGATCGTGTAATTCCTTGTGAAAATGGATGACCTTGGGGCACATTCGCTCTACTTTGCCACGCGGAGGATGTATCCACCATCTCATCAAGAATCTCACAAGCTTCGTCATAAGGCAACTTAATGAAATTACCCCCAACAAAATGATTGACTATGCATTGATTTGTAGTATTGATGCTCCGTAAGAAGGTTTGTTGTATCATCGCCTCCGTCATATCATTATTGGGGAATTCCTTCACCATCGTTCTAAACCGCTCCCAAATCCCATGCAAAGGTTTCGTGGGCTCTTTCTTAAAAGCCAATATCTCATCTTGAATTTCCACCATGTGCCCGGGTGAGAATAATTTAGCAATAAACTTATCCGCCAACTCATCCCAAGTTGTGATGGAATGGTTAGGGAGTCTCTCTAGCCAATCCAATGCTTTCTCCCGAAGTGAGAATGGGAAAAGCCTCAACCTAAGAGCATCTTCGGACACATTCGTTTGCTTACTCCCCCAACATGTATCTACAAACCCCTCGAGATGCTTGTAGGCATTTTGATCAGAGGCGCTCGTGAAATACCCACGTTGCTAGAGCAAGGTCAACATCACATTGGTTATTTAAAAATCCCCCCCCCCCCCCCGGGATTCATGGAGGGACAATAGCACTTGCATACCCTTGATTTGGTAATACTCTGGGAGCCACTCTTGGAGGTGGCGGAGGAGGGTCTAGAATATTATCATTTAAATTTGCATTGGCATTCCGGCCTCCCGGTTGTCCTTGAGGTGCAAGAGGCACCTCATCTTGCTCAAAATCATCTACCTCCTCACCCGCTATCATGTTTTCAAGAGGGTCATTAGCGTTATTCAATGCCATATTAGTACCTGAGTAATGACACAAACAAGTAAGTAACAAATAAGGAAAGAGAAACAATATACAAAACTAACTAAATAGATAGCCAAAACCGTTAGCTCCCCGGAAACGGCGCCAAAAAGTTGATCGCCTACTCCGCACTACTAAAAAAGTAGGAAGACAGGGTCGCAATAGCTTTTACCCGATTTGTGGGTCGGGATCGATTTCCACATGGAGCTAGGAAGGGAGCCGAGTATCTATCTAGAGTGGAGTTGTGTAATTGTTCTAAATATCACTTCCAATCATTTTTGGTTTTTTTCTTTAATAGTCTACTATATCAACTACTAATTATAAATGCAACTAGATTATGCTAAACGAGAATTGCTACAAGTTATATCTAATAGATAAAAAGGCACTACGGTAGTGACTTTCACCTAGGTGGCTAATTGACGGGTAATTGCTTCTAAGGCACGATTAACATGTTTGGGGAAATATGCTATAACCGTTGCACGATTTTACCCACTCTCACACCTCTCGCTAGAGAGAGTGATTTTGCCCAATTGACTTTTTCAAGACAAATTGGGTAGGCAAATTTGCTCAAACAACTAGGGTTCAAGTTGGGTAATTACTCTCTCGAGGTTTAACCCTTTAATTGGGACTACCAATTCTCTTGAGTCCATCCCAATTCCTTGTTGGGTCAATTTTAGAGACTTAGGCTCTCTTTCTCAAGAAGAACCAAGTCAACTTAGCACAAACCAGTATTTGCAATTACTAATTCATAAATTAAACCATA
Organism: Nicotiana glauca; assembly: GCA_026770625.1. NCBI lineage: Eukaryota > Viridiplantae > Streptophyta > Magnoliopsida > Solanales > Solanaceae > Nicotiana > Nicotiana glauca. The sequence goes on from MU732498.1 coordinate 90,628, forward strand.
AAATTGACCCAAATAACAAACACCCATAGCAAATCTAGCCCAAACGGACACCACCATGTTCTGTGCATTTATTTGGAGAACTAAATGCTTACATGATAATTATTGATATTTAATAGTCGAGTCTGACGGGGGTAAGGGTCTAACACTTTTGTCTTGTAGAAAATAAGGCACGAAGTCCCAAGATTCGGCATGGTCACCAACATCCACCCAAGGTTGCTAAACTGGTGGAGAGATCTTCTTTCCAGCGATCAGGCTCTTGTCAGAAAATATCTAGGAAACCTACCTTCCCTCCTAGAAATTCAACCCAACAACAAAATTATTGAAGTTGCTACCCTGTTCTGGGATTGTGATAGGTCTGTGTTTCGCTTCGGGGAGATTGAGATGACACCTTTGCTAGAGGAAATAGGAGGACTAGCTGGTATCCCGTGGGAGACTCCGGGTTTGCTTATGCCGGAAAATCGCAAGGGTAGAAGTTTTCTCAAAATTATGGGACTAAAGAAGAACCCATACTTGACCTGTTTGAAGCATTCTTACATTCCTTTTGACTATCTGTACGAGAGGTACGACCATAGCAAGTCCTACCGTACTTATCCGGATGAATTCGCCCTCACATTATTGGGGCACATCCACCGAAGGGTCTTTGTCTTCATATTCTGCTTTTTGGGGTTGATAGTATTTCCTATGAAGAAGGCTAGGATCCACCAGACTAGCCATGGTCACCAAGACTTTAATGGAGGGAATTGGCGGGCAGCCATTTAGCATAGTGCCCATGATTATTGCAAAGATATACCGAGCCCTGGAGAAATGCCAACAGGGAGCCAAGCACTTCGAGGGTTGCAACTTGTTACTCCAACTCTGGCTCCTGGAACATCTCCAGAGGGGTGAGTATCGACAAGAGATTCTGCGTAGAGACTGGGACGATCATATTGCCTTCCATCAGCCAAGACGAATGAACTATATGCCCAACATGTTTGCCCAACCAGAAGATGCTAAGGGATGGGTAGAGTTGTTCGAAAATCTGGAAGAGGACCAAGTACAGTGGATGTTCGAGTGGTTCCCTACTGGAGAGTTATTACCCGGTCCAGGGATGCACCATTCCTGATACTTATCGGTTTGAGGGGAACTTACCCTTACGTTTCTCTCTGAGTTATGAGGCAGGCAGGCAGGAAACAGGTTATACCAAGGGTCGACAAGATGAGTCACTTCAGGTCCGACTTTTAAGATGACGATAGCCCATACAAGTGCCAAGCTCAGCATATGTGGCGCTGCAAAATCGTCCTGGGAAAGGATTCCATTGAACCAGACAGGTACCATGCTGGTTATACTCCATACTATCCAAGCTGGTTAGAAGATGATCATAATGGGTTAGGTCAACCCGGGTTTGTTCGAGGTCACAGGATCATCAACGAAAAAGCTGAAGCACAGGTCAAGTACAACCAACTGCGCAAGAGGATTCGGGAATGTGAAAGTGAGCATCGTGAAATACAAGAGGCCCACCAAAATCTAATTGAAGAGTGGAAAGACATGGCTGTCAACGCCAACAAGCTACTGGGATACTTGGAGTGGGGTTTAGTGGAGCTAGAAAGGATATTCATCAAAGGATCGAGGACGGCCAGAATGCTGAGGGAAAAGAAGGTGGACACCTGGCTAGAGCTTACGTGCTGCTAGGACTTCGTGAGCTGGTGAAGCTGTTAAATGGAGCTAAAGATGCCGAGTCTGGGGAAGGTCCTTCTGGGACCAAGTAGTTAGGAGTCTTTTCTTTGCTTGTAATAAGGCCACTGGCCATTACTGATATTTTTTCTGCTATTTTAGTGTCGTTTTGGGATTCGACTTATTTTTATCAATGAAATGAGGCATTTAACATTATAAGTTCTCCAAATCAACTTGTCACTAGGCCTAACTCGGGCACAACGAGGCTCCCAAATTAGGACACGATTTATATTCTTGCACTATGTGTTTAAATATTGCAACATTTCTTCTCATAATCCTCACTAACTTGTTACCTTGTTTTGTTTTACTTTTGTTTTATTCCCCTCCCCAAAGGTTAGTTCGTGCACTTTGGCATCGTCATCATACTCCACAAGATCTAAGAGCCCTCCACCTACTCCTCCTCCTTGTCCCGTCAGAAACAGGAACAAGGGTAAAATGGAGGATTTGAGCAACACTAGGAAGGAGAACTCAGTCGAACGGGTAGAGGTTCCTCAGGGTATTCAGGTTTCCAAGGAAAGTGCCTCCCAGCTCGAATAGAAGTTGTTGAAATTTCAAGAAGAACCGAACCAAGTTCGGAACTTGGAAAGCTTGTCATTTTCCCTCACTACCCCAGATGTCAGTTTCCCGAACACTCAAAATCCCACACCACCACAACCACAAAACCACTCCGCTCCTCATCACCACTGCAACACTTGCCACATATCCAACAATACTCCACTGCTCATCCCAGAACCTGTAGACTCCACAAATGACCATCTTCACCCTCATCACAATACCCCCATCTATGTGGAAACTGTGTTGTATCCTACTTAACACATCTCAAACACACCTGAGTCTGATGATAAGGACTCGCTTATCAGGAATCTAGCGGAAGAACTCAAGAAGCTGACTAGCAGAATTCAGGGCGTCGAGGGAAGTAAATGGATTGAAAGGTTGAATTACGAAGACCTTTGCATTCAACCCGATGTCAAACTGCCCGAGGGGTACAAACCTCCTAAGTTCGAGATGTTTGACAGTACCGGGGATCCAAGAGTTCATTTGAGAACATACTGCGACAAGCTAGTCGGAGTGGGGAAAGACGAAAAGATTCGCATGAAACTCTTCATGAGGAGTCTAAAAGGAGATGCTTTGTCTTGGTACATCAGCCAAGACCCGAAGAAGTGGTCGAATCGGGTAAGTATGGCGTCCGATTTCATGGACAGGTTCAGGTTTAATACGAAAAATGTGCCAGATGTGTTCTACATCCAGAACTTGAAGAAGAAACACACGGAGACATTCCGCGAGTATGCTACTCGTTGGAGATCAGAGGCTGCTAAGGTCAGACCAGCTTTAGAAGAAGAACAAATGAACAGGTTTTTCGTCCGAGCTCAAGACCCACAATACTAGGAGAGGTTGATGCTGATTGAAGGCCAGGAATTTTTCGATATCATCAAGCTAGGGGGAGAGGATCGAAGAAGGTATCAAAAGTGGTATGGTAACTAACTTTGAAGCTTTGAAGGCTACCAACAAGGCTCTACAGTCTGGTGGCACATCCAAGAAAATGGACGTGAGCATCGTAATGGTTGCAAAGAGAACAAAGTCCCCAATCAAATACCAAACCTACCCAATATCTCTACTCGTATATCAACCTACCCCAAATTACCAAGCTCCACCACCTATTTACCAATCACCTCCACCACTTACATATCAACCCACTTTACCCAGATATTCCCAACCTGCACATGTCAACCAAGCTTACAACACTCAACCCTCTCGCTATCAATCACCTCCCACTCGCCAAAACATTCCCAGACCCCGATCAAATTTCGACCGCAAACCTCCCAAATAATACACCGCCATTGCCGAACCAATCAACCAGCTATATGCAAGGCTCAAAGCCGCTGGTTATGTCACCCCCATTCCTGCTATAACTCCTGAAAACCCCTCCCAATGGTCCCAAACAAAACCTGTGCATACCATTCCGACATGAAGGGGCATACCATTGATGAGTGACGCTCTCTGAAGGATATCCAAGCTTTGATTGACAACAAGATCATCGTGGCAAAGGAGCCTACTTCGAATATCCGCAACAACCCTCTACTAGACCACAAGGTGGAGGCGTTCACATGATTGAGATAGAAGACGATTGGGACCTCAAGGGATCGACCGGGTTGATAGCAGAAGGTGATGAGCCAAAGAAACCAACAGTCACCCTTAACCCGATTGTGGTCCAGATTAAGCCTTCCAAAGACGCTGAGGTGAACATGTCCATACCACTTAAGTTTGAAGCACCTTATTCTGCAAAGACGCCAGGACCGATTGAGGTCGAGTTTGGGTCCCCAAAGGCACCTGTACCATTTGAGGTTGCTTTGTTACTTTCCAAAGCAAGGGTACCCATTCCAGTGGCAATGTCAGCCATAGCACCATTCCATACAAAGGCCATCCCTTGGGATTACACAACCGGGGCAAGAAGGAAAGGGAAAACGAAGTTCGGAGAAGCAGTTGCGACATAGGGTATGACAAGAACCGGTAGAGTATATACTCAGGAACATTTAGTTCAGTCAAGTAAGCAGGCCTCTGGACAGCCAACCATCACTAAAACTGGGTCCAATGATCTCTGGAGAAAGATGCAAGCGAAGGAGTACTCGGTCATTGATCAATTGAACAAAACACCTACACAGATCTCTATCCTAGCTCTACTCAAAGCTCCGATGCACATAAGAATGCTCTGTTAAAGGTGCTTAGTGAAGCATATGTACTGAGCAACATCACTGGATGAGAGATGGCAAACATGGTGGGGCAGGTATTAAAGAGTCACAAGATCACTTTCCATGAAGATGAGTTGCCACCAGAAGGTTTGAGTCACAACAAAGCGTTGCACATCACTGTGTAGTGCGAGGATTATTTCATCACCAGAATTCTGACTGACGGAGGGTCTAGCCTCAATATTTGCCCATTGGTAACTCTCAGAACACTAGGGAAGAGCCTGCATGAGATCAGGGATGGAGCTATCAATGTCAAAGCTTTCGATGGTTCCCAAAGGTCCACTATTGGGGAAATTAGCTTGTGTATGCAAATGGAACCCACTTGGTTTGATGTTGATTTTCAAGTAATAAACGTCCCAAAATCTTACAACTTGCTTCTGGGACGACATTGGATTCATGTCGCTGGGGCTGTAGCATCCACACTACATCAGGCAGTGAAGTTTGAGTGGAATCACCAAGAGGTGATTATTCATGGCGACGATAGCAATCCCATATACAGTCGCCAGACTATCTCAGTAATCGGAGGAAGAAGGAAGATAGGCGGAGAAACCTACCACCACATCGAGCGAGTCAATGCCGTTGATAAGAATAAATGGTGGGACAACAAAATTGAAAGCATAATGAACTGGAGCGGATATGAACCTGGCAAGGGACTTGGCAAAAACCTCCAAGGAATCGCCAAACCTATCAAGCTGAAGAAACATGGTACCACTTTCGGTCTGGGATACGAGTATATCTGGAAAGAGTTCAACGAATGGTCGCCACCCTGGCGCGGCCCTTACTATCCACAAGAGCAACCGATACCTCGCCTAAAGCATATTTTCCAGCTAGCCGATGTTATATATGGGCCGGAAGAAGAGGAAGCACTGGCAGCGATGAGGAGTTTGTTTTTGGAAGATGATGACATGGACTGTTGTGTCATTTTCGAGAAGGAGGGGGAGGAAGGCCCTTCTATACAAACCGTGAGCCGAGGAGCACACCTTAACAATTGGACTGTCAGAACCACCAGAGCCCGGAAAGCTTCGGGGTAGCAAGGCTGAACAAAGCACCATGCATTATCTTTTATTTTCACTAGTTGGTTTTCTTTCCGCATTTTTAATTTCAAAATAAGAGCTCCAATGTTTAAAATAGTTATGAAATTTATCAAAGCACTTCAGTTTCTTATAAATATTACTCTTATTACTTTCTCTCGTTTACTTTACTTACACAACATTACTATTACTTATCTTGATGAATCGATGACTATGACATGCAACGAGACAACGTAACAAACGGACATAGACTCAGAGGAAGATGATATACCAGAAGAGGTTATTAAAGAGGTTGAAGATTTTGAGAATAGACCTAAGTCCAACCTGGACGAAACTGAGGTTGTTAACTTGGGAGATGCAGAAAATGTCGAAGAAACTTGCATCAGTGTTCATCTGTCACCGTCAGAAAAGAAAGAGTACACGGAATTTCTAAAGGAGTACGAGGACATATTCGCCTGGTCGTATGATGATATGACTGGTCTGAGTACATCTATTATGGCACACAAGCTGCCAACTGATCCGACATGTCCACTAGTGAAACAGAAGCTCAGAAAGTTCAAACCTGACACGAGTATGAAAATCAAGGAAGAAGTCACTAAGCAAGTAAAAGCTAAGGTTCTCAGAGTAGTAGAGTATCCAACATGGTTAGCCAATATTGTGCCAGTGCCGAAGAAGGACGAGAAGGTTAGAGTCTGTGTTGACTACCGGGATCTCAAACGGGCCAGTCCAAAAGACGACTTCCCTTGCCAAACATACACATTCTAATTGACAACTGCGCCAAGCATGAGCTGCAGTCGTTTGTTGATTGTTTTGCTGGGTAACCTCAGATATGGATGGATGAGGAAGACGCTGAGAAAACGACTTTCATTACGCCGTGGGGAATGTATTGTTACAAAATGATGCCATTTGGGTTAAAGAATGCTGGGACCACCTACATGAGGGCCATGACTACCATTTTTCATGATATGATACACAAAGAGATTGAGGTGTATGTAGATGATGTTATCATCAAATCCAAGAAAGCCACGGATCACCTGGAAGATTTGAGGAAGTTTTTCAACAGATTGAGAAGGTATAACTTGAAGCTGAATCCCGCAAAATGCGCATTCGGGGTTCCGGCCAGAAAGCTACTGGAGTTCATTGTAAGTTAACGAGGAATAGAACTGGATTCATCAAAGGTTAAAGCCATTCAAGAATTGCCACCGCCAAAGAACAAGAAAGACGTGATGAGTTTCCTGAGGAGACTCAACTACATCAGCCGGTTCATAGCTCAACCTACTGTCATCTGTGAACGATCTTTAAGATGTTGAAGAAGGACGCCGCTACCAAATGGACTGATGATTGTCAGAAAGCATTCAACAGAATCAAGGAGTACCTGTTAACACTGCCAATTTTGGTTCCGCTCGAGCAAGGTAGACCCCCACTACTCTACCTTACAGTATTGGATGGAAAGTTCGGTTGCGTTCTAGGGCATCATGATGAAATGGGGAGGAAGGAATAGGCCATCTACTATCTTAGAAAGAAGTTCACCCCATACGAGGCCCGATATTCTTTGTTAGAACGCACCTGTTGTGCTCTGACTTGGGTAGCTCAGAAATTGAGGCACTATTTCTATGCCTACACTACATACCTCATATCAAGAATGGATCCGTTGAAGTACATCTTTCAGAAGCTCATGCCCACTGGCAAACTAGCCAAGTGACAAATCCTGCTGAGTGAATTCGACATTGTCTATGTAATTCAGAAGGCAATCAAAGGACAGGCTTTGGCAGATCATCTTGCTGAAAATCCCATGGACGGAGGATACAAACCCCTAAAGATGTATTTTCCTGACGAAGAGGTATCCTTCATAGGAGAAGATATTGCAGAATCCTATGACGGTTGGAAGATGTTTTTCGATGGAGCAACAAACTTCAAAGGATTTGGCATAGGAGCAGTCCTAGTATCAGAAACCAGTCAGCATTATCTGGTATCTGCCAAACTCAGGTTCCTGTGCACCAACAACATGGCCGAGTCCGAAGCCTTCATCTTAGGGCTCAAGCTGGCCATTGACATGAATGTTAAGGAATTGCTAGTGATCGGAGATTCAAACCTGCTTATACATCAGGTCCGAGAAGAATGGGCAACCAAGAACTCCAAGATACTCCCTTATCTGCATCATGTATAGGTATTGAGGAAAAGATTCACAAAGACAGAGTTTCAACATGTCCCCAGAGTTCAGAATGAGTTTACCGATGCATTGGCTACCCTATCATCCATGATACAACATCCAGACAAGAATTTCATTGATCCTATCCCTATAAAGATCTATGATAAGCCAGCTTACTATGCTCATGTCGAGGAAGAAGCCGACGAAAAATTGTGGTTTCATGATATCAAGGAATATTTGGCAACATGAGAGTATCCAGAACTTGCAAGCGCTACTCAGAAGCGCACACTTCGATGATTGTCCAACAATTTCTTTCACAGTGGAGGAATCCTATATATGAGGACTCCTGATTTGGGATTACTAAGGTGTATCGACGCGAATGAAGCATCCAAACTGCTAGAAGAAATTCATGCCGGGACATGTGGTCCAAATATGAACGGTTTTGTCTTAGAAAAGAAGATACTCCAAGCTGGTTATTTTTGGATGACTATGGAAACAGACTGTATCTAGTACGTCCGAAAGTGCCATCACTGCCAGATACATGCAAACATGATAAAGGTGCCTCCAAGCGAGCTTAATGCAGCAAGCTCACCATAGCCGTTCGCCTCGTGGGGAATGGATGTTATTGGACCAATCGAACCTACCGCTTCCAACGGGCACAGATTCATCCTAGTGGCAATTGATTATTTCACCAAATGGGTCGAAGCACCATATTACAAAGTAGTGACTAAGAAAGTCGTGGTAGACTTTGTCCGCGATCACATTGTTTGCCGATTCGGGGTTAATGGTTCCAACCTCAACAGTGACTTAATGAAAGCTATGTGTGAGATCTTCAAGATCATACACAAGAATTCTACAGCCTATAGACCTCAGATGAATGGAGCCGTAGAAGCCGCCAATAAGAATATCAAGAAGATACTCGGGAAAATGATAGATAAGCATAAGCAGTGGCACGAGAAACTATCATTTGCTTTATTGGGTTACCGCACCACAGTCCGCACGCCAACTGGGGCAACTCCCTATATGCTGGTTTATAGTACGGAGGCGATCATTCCCGCCGAGGTAGAAATTCCCTCCTTGAGGATCATACAGGAAGCAGAACTTGACGATGCAGAATGGGTAAAAAGTCGCTACGAGCAGCTAGCTCTTATAGATGGAAAAAGAATGAACGTAGTTTGCCATGGTCAACTTTATCAGAACAGAATGTCCAGAGCCTTCAACAAAAGAGTCAAGCCGAGATAGTTTACACCGGAGCAGCTGGTGTTAATGAAGATTTTTCCGCATCAAGATGAAGCCAAAAGGAAATTCTCCCTCAACTGGCAGCCCATACATGGTTCACTGTGTTCTAACAGGAGGAGCTCTCATACTTGCAGAAATGGACGGAGAAGTTTGGCCGAAACCGATCAATTCAGATGCAGTAAAGGGATACTATGTGTAACCATTTATGATTTCCTTTATGATGTAATTTGAACTACGCCTGACCTGATTCCCGTTTAAGAGGGAATACGTAGGTAGCCCTATGGGTTCGGTCACAATTCAATAAAATTTTCATTTCCCCCCGCTATTGGAAACTGGGGCAGAATTTGAGGAGGACCCTTCAAATTTTGAAGTTGATTTCAGCCATTTATTGCACGCAGCCTTTGGAAGTATCAACACAGTAAACTGGGGCAGAATTTTGAGGAGGACCCTCAAAATTCCGGAGCAAGGGAGGTTGTAATGTCCTGAACCGCGTCGCAGTCGTCGGTTCATCTAAAGAAAACTATCCTCAATTATGTATTTATGTTATATTTTTACTATATCATGCATGTCTATTATCAAAATTGCTTTGTTTAGTAACGCTACCCCAAGGATACGCACAACATCACTGAAAACAGAGCCAAGCAGGACAAGCAAAGTCCACGGGGATACGAACTAACCTTCCCCCTCTACAAAACTCACGATTTTCTTTGGATGCAGGCACCTAAGTCATAAAATCATCAGATATATCTATACATTCACACTTCTCGGGAATACAACTCACAGAACCATCACCTATCTACAATTGCTATCCGCACACGATATCCCCAACAACTACAATATCGCAATCAACTATCAAGCTATCAGCTAAGAGATTTTACTACTATTCACCTTTTACTTTTCTGCATTGCATAAGGCTACCTTTCTGCCTTCCGAGGTTAAGCTCTACCTGCATCTGCATTTTCTGCATGCTACCTTTCTGCCTTTCGAGGTTAAGCTCTACCTCCATCTGCATTTTCTGCATTGCATAAGGCTACCTTTCTGCCTTCCGAGGTTAAGCTCTACCTCCATCTGCACTTTCTGCATTGCATAAGGCTACCTTTCTGCCTTCTGAGACTAAGCTCTGTCTCCATCCTGCATGGCTGAAATATCACCACTCTATTTTCTTACATGGCTGAAATATCGCCTTTTTATTTTTCGTATGGCTGAAATACCGCCACTTTCTATTTACATCTTGCATCAGCTAAAAGATCGCCACCTTCTGCATTTCATGTGCTGAAAGATCGCCAAATTGTCCAAAGGCGTCATTGTTCGTAGGCACCATTTTCATAGCCCGAGAACGCCATGTCATGTCCTGAGGACCCCACTTTTATCTTTTTCATAGCATTATTCAAAGGCATCATGGTTCGGAGACATCATTCATATATCCCGAGAGCATCATTTCATAGCTTGCGAATCCTTAATTATGCACTTCACGGCCCAGGACATCATAGTCTGAGGACGTCATCTTAACTGTCCAAAGACAGCATTCATGGTCCAACGGGAACTTGCATCACGTTTAAATTTATGCACAATATATGTTCGTGTTGCTCATTCGCAGGTACACCGGCTAGCAACGGCCGTCTCAGCAGGAGTGATCCTGCTCCAGTTCCCGCAGCCTACTAGACTTTGACCATCCTTCCCAACCTGAATGTCATGTCCGTTTTTTTCCAAAGATCTCCAACGGCATATTCCGCCGATGGATCCTGAACTACATATAGCCTGATTCCTATAAGACCAGGGATATGTAGGCAGGTCAGGAACCAGAGCTCGGTCAAAATTCTTCAAACCGTTTCGTTCGGTTAAATTGGCCATCATATCTTTACCCGACAACTCTTTCATCCTTCCCAGGTAAAGAGGGGCAGCTATTGATACCCAATTTTTCCCTATGTATTTTTTTTATATATGAAATACTTTCAAAATAACATGTACATGTATATATAAGCATGCCCAAGTATTTTGGTATTTTTTCTAATTTTTAAGGTTTTAAAATCAATTATTGCCCAACTTAGCAGTATAAAAACCAAGAATTATTTCCAAAATTATCAATTTTGGTGAATAATTTATTCTATTCCCATATTTATACAAAAATATAGTTAAGGTAATTTTTATACAATTTTGCCAAATTTATTTGGTATTTTAAAAACTAAATTGCATATAATTGCAATTCTAGCCTATTTTACGATTAATATCATTTTAATTATAAAAATTGGTTCCAGTATTATTAAATTAATATTTATGTGTTATTAACTAACTCAGTACTTTTAATTTACTTTTAAAATTATTTTTACTATTTTTATAAAATAAAAGGGACAACTAGCTATTTAACGTTTAGCCTCATTTAGCTGCAACTACAGCCTATTTACATTTCAATTTTAGCCCTCAATTGACCCAATCCTAACCCCCAATTGTACCGGCCCAATTTCATTTTTAAGCCGGCTCTCGACCCAATTAAAAACCCGTATGGCCCCTTCTTTTAATGCAAGCCGTTGATCGTTTTGATCAACGGCCAGGATCGTCCCTTACCATTTTTAATTCCCCAACCCTAACCTAATCCCCCCATTTCGTTTGGTCTGTCGCCTTTGAATACTCTCCTCTCTTAAATCACTATCGAAGGTTCTCCGGAGCCCTAGTTGTCTTTGACCCTTTTTCCACTGTACTTTCACTGGAATCATGGCTTTTCAGGTCATGGATGGTCTGTACTCACCCCCCCTCCACCATTAAACCCTGGGTGTTCGAAGTGTTGAGGACTGACCTCGATTGTTCTTTTTTAGGTCTTCTTAGATCTATAGTTCTATAGCCTCTCCGGCCTTTGCTCCGGCGTATTCAAGCATTATGAGCCTATTTCTGACCTCATCCGACTCAAGATCGGACTTTCTTTCAAGCCTTTCTCACTTCTAGGGTTTCTCCGAAACACTAAGCCGCTCGAGGTTTTTTTTTGTTTATTTTCTTAGATCTATGCTATATCTGTGCTTTATTGGATTTTTAAAGTGTTTCCCCCAATATTTCCTTTCAAAATTGTTTCTGTTTGATTTAGGGTTTCTGAAAGGGTTTCAAAACGTCTTTCTGATTCTTCCTTTTTCTTTATGTTTGTTTGCCTATACTACGCATGTGTTGTTCTTCTGCTTTTCTTTCTACTATGCATGACTCTCCTGTACTTTATATTCTACTGTGCCTTTAGACTAGGCTCGCATGTCAATCTTTGTTATGTTTTTCTATCTGTTATTTGCTATACTTTTCAGTATTCTTCTACTATATGTGTTTCCTACTAAGTTCTTAAGTTTGTTTGCCTTTACTGAACTTCTGTTTGAGTTCTAAACATGCTTCCTTTATTGTTTCTTAAGTTTATATCACTTCTTCTCTCTTCTAAACTTGTTTAAGTTCCGAACTTATCTTAAAACATGTTCTTTATGCTTTAAATCAGTTTTCTTTCTTTGTTGTTTCAAACCTGCTATCATATATGTTTGTTTCTCATGAGTCTTTGAAAGAGACATCCGAGCCTGCTTCAATGGCTTGCCTTCTCATCTCTGTGTCTGATTCGAGTTGAAACCCTAGGATTTGGAGGTTTTTATTCAAGTTTGATTTGGTGTTTGGACTTGGGTTCTACTTTGGAACCCTAAACTCCCAGACTCATTCTGAGTCTATAAATTGATTTTTGAACTTCTTTGTTAAGACTCTAAACCTTCCTATGCTAGTCTTTTCTAATTAGCATGGCAACTCCTTTTTTGTTTGATATCTGTGTGCTTTATATGTGAGGAATTCTTCCTTCAAAAAGATTTGCCAACTATTGATTGATTCCGAATTCCTTTTAATAAGGTTTGACTGATTGTTACTGATTTTTTCTTTGATTGAACCTTCTTTACCTTTTCCTGACTTGGTTCATTCGAACAAAGCGTGTAATTTTGATTTTACTGGTTGTTTGATTGATTCCCTTTCCTTATTTGTCACCAACCCTGTACCACTGAACTTTTGCCTTAAATAAACCCTTGTGTATTTGCCCTTATTGTACTGCTTTGGAAAATATTTTGATCAACTCTTTCCTTAATTGCCTTTTACCCGTTTGAAATTAGAATCCCTTAATTAAAGGGAAATTGATTTCAATGCTATTTTCTTACCTTTTCTTACTTGCTTTCTGCACTATAAAGGGCACGACCCTTATGCACTTTTACAGACTTCGATTTCAATATTTTTACACACCTTCACCTCTAATTTTACATTACTCACCTCATACTCTCAATTTCAATACTCTCACATTCTCATCTGAGTGTCTTCTGGCTGTTTGCTTGCAATTTGGGCTTTACTACTGCTTTTTCTCTTCTTATTCCCTGAAACTGGTATGTTTTAATTTAGTTTCAGCCATCATCCCAATATGTTTATTTACAGCTTCTGCAATCCTTCCTACTTTACTGTCAGTGCCCAGTGATTAATGTTAACTATGCATGTTCTTTTCTCGCATCTTTTTCTATTATGAATCCCTACCCCCTACTCTCTTCTATGTGTTTGAGTTAAAGTTCAGAACATGATAACATTCAAGTTGTTGCTCATGTTTGGACTTCATCCTTAAAGGGTCCTAACTCCCAAACAATGTGCTTAATAGGCTGGTTGGGGTGTGCCAACACACCTTTTGCTGGGCATAACCACCAACCTGTCTTGGTTTCCCCCTAAATCCCCCATATGCACCTGTATGCTCTCTTAGATTCTAAGTCCTTCCCCCATCCTATGAGCCTTGCCTTGGGACCTTGAGATCCCTCTGAACTTGGACATTTGAGGGCTGGCCCTTCCGCACTGCATTATAATCAATTCTGCAATGTATTTGGGTGTAAGCATTGCCCGGAGTCCACTTGAGGCTTTTGGGAACTTTGACACACCCAAAATTGAGAAAGGCTTTGGAAATCCTAAACTTTGGAGTTGGTTCATCTCATATTTTAGACCTTGAGTCTGAATTAGTCTCCTTGGTTGTAGTTTAATTTCTGATATAATTTTACTTTGGTCTGTAATAATTTGTAATAACTTATGGGGTTTTAGTAAAAGGAGAAGATCACTCATGTATGCGTACGGGTAGACATCATGTTTCTAGGTATTTATTCATGCAATCACATCATGCTTTGCACTTCTGCATCTCATCTAGAAATCTTGCCTATAGGTTTTCTTTTTTGCACCTCTGCATATCATTTATCACTAAGCAAACAGTTTATAAGCTCAAATAACATATTGCACTCTAGATACCGTGTTTATAGGATTCCTACACTTTTATAAATGTCCTAAAATCAATAACACTTAGAAAGCATGCCTATAGGAATAACTAATTGAATCTGAATCGTCTATCTCGCTTACAAGTCTAAAACCAGTAGTAATGTCATTTAATATCTGCATAACTTATGTTTTTTCTATAATCAGCAAGCCTTTCTTAAAAGAATCAGAGTACTTCCGCATTGTTAGATACTGCCTATAAGGGTAACCTAGGCAAGCCATTTGATGATTAATTAGTTGCATCAGTCTTTGATAATTACCACCAGGGGTAGGCCTAATTCGGACTTCTTATCTGAGAAATATGTGATAAACCAACCTGCCTTAACGCTTTAAATTTAATTCAGACCATAATCAATATTTGTAAGTCATGCTAAACAACCTGCTTTTAAGTGAGGAGGCCTGTCTGAGCCTTGTAATTGTTATGTGTTTCCCATAACTGCTTTATTTGTTTTGTTTGTCGCTCTAGAATTTTATCCTTTCTTAAACCATACAAAATCCACATTTCCCTCCCCTTTAGGACCAGTAGTCCCAAATGCCTCCGGGACTGATAGGATTGGGACGGGTAATGGCATGCAATATGTAATGAGACTATTCCAAGTTTAATACCTTAACAAGGTGGGAAGGGTAGATATGGATATGATGACCACACGATAATACCACATGTATAAACGGTTACCGGATGTTGTGTGGGGTGATCCATATTATTTACAAACCTAGGACCCCCCCTTTACCTTTACTTGTCTATATTTTTTCAAAATTTTAAACTGTTTAATTTTCGGCTTCTTTAATCTCTTCTACTTCATTTAACTTGCATCAATTATGTGCGAACCCCTTCCCCTTTACTTGTCTTTTTTTTTAGAATTGTCCAAACTATTTCCTTAAAATTTCTGCTTTCTTTATTTTTTAAACTCTCAATTTACTTACAACTATTGTGTGAAAACTCCCCCTCTATCTGAGACCTTTATTTGCTTACTTGTTATTCAAAGTCACAATTGTAACATGGCCAGGAACCACACTAGTGGATCCTGAGGGGTGCCTAACACCTTCCCCTCGGGATAATTTCTAGCCCTTACCCAAACTCTGATTCTCTAACTCAAACCCTTCTTAGTATCCTAATTGACTTAATCATTAGGTGGCGACTCTTCAATTCAAAGCCCAATTCCCAAGAGGGAACGAGTTGTCCTCCCAAATGTCATAAATCCGATTTCACGAGAAAAAGGGAGCGCGACACCTTACATACTCGGTACATTATTCGTATCGACGTCCCTTTTGCTTGGGGACGCTGCTTTTCATGCCCGCAGGTCTCGATACATAGGTCGATCCTCCAAGTAGGCTATCAGCTCAGTGGAAGATGTTGGTGCGCTCCATTTGCTCCGGAGTTGCTTGTTTGGTCAGTATAATTTAGACGCATATTGTTCGATATGGCGGGACCTTATCCCAACCTTTATGTTAAGTGTGTACTCTTAGAGGCTTATAGACAGATGTCATGTATACGAATGCTTGTATGGCCTTGCCGGCCTATGTTTTGAGTTTACAAATGATCATATTGGCGTTATAGGCCCGTATATCACATGTATAAGTTTTTATATCAGGTTAGGTTGTCCTATATTGAGTATTCCTGTATGTTTATTCTGGTTAGCCCATGACGGTACCGTTTTGCCCATTTGCCAATAAAAGTACAATAAGAAAGATATGTTATGATGGTACTTGGTTAAGTAAGGTACCGAATGCTCGTTGTGGCTCATAGGTTTGGGTCATGACAGAATTCTCTATCGTTGGCTTGCCTAGCAAGTGAAATATTATGCGTCATCACGATCTCGAAGGTGGAACTCCGGGTCGTAATAGGAACATAATATATGATTTTCACTAAGTTTCATAATTATTTTCGTGGAAAAATCTAATTTTTTAACAAAACCTTAGGTCTTCCTATAAACCTTTATTTTTCACTAAGTTTTACATGTTAATCTATCCATAACCTAAGTATTTAACTCACATATAGTAGAAATTACTTACATCCAAAATCTAGGTGAAAATCCCTCCCAAGAAGCTCCAAGAATCGCCCAAAGAGTGAGTGAAATGTGTAAAAATTGGTGTAAGTCCCGTATTAAATGAACCTCACAGCCTCCAAATTTTTCGCACCTGCGGTCCAAGGGCCGCATCTGCGCCCTCGCTTCTGCGGACAAGAATCCACTTATGCAGAAGTTCCTGGGCCGTCTGGGGGCCCTTCTGCGGGAGCTTTAACGCTTTGCAGTCTCGCTTCTGCAGAGGAGGGGCCGCACCTGCGGAATTTGGGCTGCCCTCCCTTGGCCGTATCTGTGAGACTTAGCTCGCACCTACAGTGACCCACCACAGGTGCGGTTATGACAGATCTGGTGCACTTAGCTGCGCTCCAAATTCTCAACTTGGTCCGAGTCTCGACCGATTGGCACTCGCGGCCCCCAGGGCCTCGGCCGAACATACCTACAAGTTTGGAATCATGAAACGGACTCCCTCGAACTCACTACAAAAAAAACAGCCTTTAGAGAAGGGAAATCTGGTCCCTAAAGGCCAAATCTAGTCTCTTAAGGAGAAATTACGACGGGATAAAGTTGGTCGCAATCCGTTGTAAAGTTATTACAGCTCAAAAAAACTGGTCGTTAAAATGCTTTAGGGACGGGAAATAATTCTATTCGTAAAATAGTTTTAGAGACTACATATCTCATCCCTAATATACGATGAAAAATTCATATATTCCCGTCGTTAAACCTTGTTAACGATCAGTCTTTAACTGGTTCTAGATTATCTTTTAGAGATGGGCAGAAAATCTGGTCGTAAAATACTTTTAAGCTACATATCTCGTCCCTAATAGAAGTTGAAAAATATATATTTCCAATCGTTAATCCATTAGCCATGAGTAGTCCTAAATCTCAATGCCACAAAGAGTTATTTTTATCAATAGATATCAAATTGTTATTGAAAATTCTAGATATAAAAAGATAATATATCAAGTTCGCATCCCATGATGATGTTAGTTTCTATATTTTCTCAACACCTTAACTAAAAAACTTAGCTAACATCCTAAGCTACGTTAGGATATCAAGTTTTGAATAACAGTCCTAACAACATAATAAATGAGCTTGTGCATCTTCTAAACTTACATCTTGACTTGTAGCTTCAATATTCAAAACTTGTAAGTACAAAAGTTTGAAAAGATGATAAATAACTATTAAATAATATATGTAAATTTAAACTAGCAATAGTTAACTGCTTACCCCAAAAGCAATCTAAATTCACCAGGTATTATAGAGCAACATCAACAAGGCTATGAATATAAGAAAAATTAATTAGAAAAGCCTTGGGATGGTAAATCAAACTTTGGTTCGATAAATTTTGGTACAACAATTCGAGATTTACCATTTAAGAGAACAAATATTATGAAAAGACAACAACATCACGAACTTGGTATCATTAATCATAAGAGAAGCATATCATCTACTTCTACTGAGCACGGTCATTACCACTAACGTACGGAACAAACATGACATACAACAAATAAACAGGACATTCAAAATCATGTCTACCAATATAACTCAAAATAAGATGAAGCAGTTTCTCATAGAATTCAGATTAACCTCTCTAACTTAGAATTTTCACATGTTTTAAATATTACCACTTCCTGACTCGTTCAAGTCAAATAAGCCGCAGAAAGAAACAAGTGACAAATTTTGATATTGAGGAGAAATCACTTGTAAGGTATTAAACAACTGCTTTACCTGACAGAAAATAAGTGCGTGGACAACATCGTTTGCCGTCTCTGTATATATGATCATGTCATGCCCTTGAGGTACTGGTCAGTTTGTTAAATGTTCAATGTAAGATGGTCCAGAATCAACCTATAATTCTTCTTTTAAATGACCTTTGATCTGCCTGGATTTTGAGTCAATAACTTATAGCCCGTTTGGCCAAGCTTCTAAATGCAACTTATTTTGAGAAGTGCTTTTCTCAAAAGTACTTTTAAAAAAAGTTCTTTTAGTGAGAAGCAATTTGTGTTTGGCTAATTAATTTGAAAAACACTTTTGAGCAGTAATTAGTGTTTGGCCAAGCTTTTGAAAACTGCTTCTTAGTGTATTTTTCTCAAAAGTGCTTCCCAGAAAAGTGCTTTTGGAGAGAAGCTACTTTTTTCTGCTTCTCCAAAACTGCTTCTGCTTCTCCTCAAAAACACTTTTTTTTCCCTTCCAAAAGCTTGGCCAAACACCTCAATTTTTTGCCAAAAGTGCTTTTGGCAAAAAAAAAAAAAACACTTTTGGCCCAAATAAAAAAAGTTTGGCCAAACAGGCTATTACTCTTTTTAAGGGCCTATTTCTTATTGGCAAATTAATGTTTCTAGTAATGACTTCACAAAAAAATTACATATAGAAATGCTAGATATCTCTTAACAAGAACACAGGTGGACTAAACATTTTGCAAGTTTTGTTTCCATGGAAAGAGATGAGCAGTAAAATCCGTAATGTCAGGTTTGTCCAAATTCAAGATCTTTAATCCGTCTCACAAAATGTTCATTGTAGCAGACCAGCTTGCTAATTGCAGTGAAGTTTCACGAAAAAAAATTCATTCTTCACTTATGCCTTTTATGTCAAAAATGCCTTCAGTTGAATTGTGGAGTAGGCGTATGTGTTTGGTAAACTGATCAGCTAAGCATGTATCACTGATGTTAGTGCACTAACTAATTGATGTAATTGTGTCTAGGAGGAGAAGCAAACAGTATGCACAGAGTCTTGCTGAGTTAGTTGTTCAAAATATGGAAGGAGTCTATAACTTTTTTTAAATGAAAATGGTAAGATAAGCCTAAGGGGCCAATAACTTTCATCATATTACGAAAATTATTTACAACAATTCTACTACACCACAGAAAAATGATCCACGAGCATCTAAGTACTATAGAAGAAAGATGAGGCTTATCAAAATATTTATGGTTCCTTTCCATCCAAATTGTCTAAATTTACAGCAAGGGATAACTCTCCATATATTGCTTTTGGCTATTATTTATCATTTGTCTCTAACAATGGTTTACTGTAGCTTATAAGCTTATAGATTGCCAAACTACTTACTGCACCATTGTACATTCAATCCATATCTAGCTTCAATAACTATTTTGTAGGCTATTACTTCTTGCCCTTCTCAGGTACTGCTGCTGAATTGCAAAAGTTTTTAAAAAAGTAAACTGCTGGAATCTGTATTATAGAAATTGATTATATGAAAACAACTATATAAATTAAAAAGTTGGTATATTGTTACTAACTTGGTCAGTAGACAAAATAGTGTTTACTCAGTTGAAATAGGCGATGTCGTAAGTGGGACATGTGATTGTTGAACTACGAAGAACTCTTTTATTTTCTTCATTTCTTTCGTGTCATCTTCTAAGGTAGACAAGCGCTCCTGCAAGGATTTATTTTCCTCGTTCAAAGATTTGTTGTCTTCTCGAGTTGAACGTAATGCGGACAGTAATTCAACATTTGAAGAAGTTCCACCTTTCAAATCTTTCGCCTTTTTTTTTCTTGATTTGCACCGGGTGTCCGAATCTCTAAGAGCCCCGACTAATCCCGGGGTGCACAGGCCCTCGGCAAGGATTTCCCGCACGTGCACCACGGTTAATTCAGGTTTTATCCAGTCCGATGGCCCTCAGAAATTGTTTGCACCCAGTGGATTTCGAACTTGAGACCTTGAAAGGGAGCAAACCCCAAGGCTCAAGTCTATTGCCACCAGGCCAACCCCTGAGGGTTAAAATCTTTCGCCTTTACTCCACCCCCAAAGCCAGATACATGGCTACGAGTTTGAGGTCCATAACATTTTTCTATAATCTCTATGCTAGGTAGAGATGGATCTGATTGAATTATTTCTTCGATTGAGCCTACAAAATATATAAAGATACATTTAAATTAGAATCCATAATACTTTAAAGTAATTTACAAATTCAATTTATCAAACATTCATGTTTTTCAATTGCTTCAGATTCAACAAGCTTGTTATCTTTTTTATGGGTCTCGAAGAAAATTATTGCCAAATCTGGTGGATTGCCATCTTTTCCACCACTTGCATCAAAGGCAAACATGTCAAATAACAGTTGGTATATATTTCTTAGGAAAATAATGATTTTATGATAATATCTTTTGATAAATAATCTCTCTAATAGGCTTGCTACCAATATGAAGAAGCATCTTCAACTTAACTCGATTTGTCGCATTTTTATTGCTTCTCGCCTATATTTGTGTAACATTAAGCTTAAATGTAATAAATTTAATAAACTTAAATAATATACTCAGGTTCCCGATATAGTAGAAAAATATCTAGTGCTAGGGAGGGAAATCAGGCTACAAATGCTTTAGCGAAATAGATTATTAAATCATTTGGAATACCTGAAAACTTTCTGAAGAAAAATGTTCCTTTATTAACCACTCACATTCTTTCTTGTCTAGTCTCTTTGGAATATTCTTAAGAGCCTGTTGGATTGGCTTATCCTTCACATATTTTGCATGCAAGTATCCTTTTGTTCCATAACTCTTTCATCCATCCGAAGATATGATCACGATGATCATTCATGTCAACACTCTCAAATTTATCCTACAATAATCAGAATATGGGTTGAGTTTATATTAGTTCAGTTTTAGTAAATCTGTTGTATTTTGATCCTAACTGTGCATTTTGAATCTGTCGCGAATATGTGCTAATAGTTTGTTTTTAATTTGAAATTCTATCTAGAAACTCTCCAGCAGTGGAACTTTTTATGAAGTCTATTGAATCAGTTAATTTCCTACAATTATACAGAGCAAGTTAAGTAGTTGAGATAAAACAGCTAATACTGCTACTGTATGCTGGTGGTAACTGGCAACATAAAACTGGGAATAACTCATTTGTCATTAGAGTTAAGTGCATACACTTTTAAAAAGTTACCGAGATTAAAGAGAGAGGTCTTTAACTGAGATTTTCCCATGGTTGTTATTTTATCCAATACCCAATACTTGAAGCTCTGGTCAACAGAATCTTCCATTTGAAAGGGAAAATGGTTTTGAAGCTTTCAAGAGATCATACATCACTATAGAACTTTCCTTAGAGACCTTAACATATTTTTTTTAATCAATTTTCTTTGTCAACTGACATTGATCCGTGCTGTACTTATGCACGGATCTGATGTTCTCCATTACTAAAGCTCGAGTCCGACACCTTTGATTTAAGGGAACGAAACTACACTTGTCTTACATTTACCTACCTTGAGTTGTAGAGGGTTAAATCAGTTATGTATTAGTATTTTAACTTAGGCTAAGTTTGGACCAACTACACCTTTGAACGGTTGCAAATGTTCTACTCGGACAATAATTATCACATAGCAGAGTTACAACTTAAAAGTTAAATATCAACTGCCAACAAAGTTACCCTAAGAAGCAATGGATTCTGAATTGAAGAATATTTAAATAGCAAATGCCATATTTGTATCCTCATGTCCAAGGCACTTATATGCCCTCAAAGACAAGAACTGACCAAGTGCACATTTAGCAATATTCATATGAATAAAACTGGGTTTTTCTTCACCAGATTAGTTTGATGGAATAACATGCTCTTGGGCGAAAGAACAAGAAAAGAGCCTGAAGGAGAGTAATTGTTTCAAAAAAGTAGGCAGCAAACCAGAAATTGTTCTATGACAGCGTGAGATTCACTTTCCAGTCTACTGCTTTCAGAATTGCTTAGACGTTAACCTATAGTTGCTGGTTTATCAATAGCCAATAACTATAAGCATTATGGTATTTGCATCGCATGCAGCCAGCTAAATTTCCAATTGTCGATTAAAAGTACTAACAGTTATCAATCATAGATTCGTTTCACTCGTTTTGATTCATAAATAGAGGCACAAACAGGAACACAGGTATTCAACTAAATAATATGCATCTTTACTGTATTATTATTTCCTCAGTCATGCAGATAAATTTTCCAGATTTATCAGCCATGTCAAAATTGTTATCTAGCTGCTTAGACTTAAAATGACTCAAAATGCACAATCATACTCTTGGATACAAACTTGAATACACTTCAGAAAATTAAATTACCAAATCAGGAACCCCAACCCAATAATCTTTCCACTGATTAAATAAACGAAAAAATTAACAGCTAATGAAATCTTACTAATTTTTTAATGTTAGAGAAGAAAAAAAAGAAGAAGAAGAACTCGAATAAAGCTGCAATCAGCGAAATCAGAACACTTAGAGAAGAAAAAAGAGCAACTTCAAAGAGGAGGCATACCTAGGATTCTCAAACGAGCGACATGGAAACTAGGGCAGAGTTGAATTCAGACACGACCAGATTCACAATCTGTGTTTTGAGAAAATACAGATAAACAGAGGATTTACTGTGTTTTGAT
Organism: Nicotiana glauca; assembly: GCA_026770625.1. Classification (NCBI taxonomy): domain Eukaryota; kingdom Viridiplantae; phylum Streptophyta; class Magnoliopsida; order Solanales; family Solanaceae; genus Nicotiana; species Nicotiana glauca. The sequence goes on from MU732498.1 coordinate 113,173, forward strand.
GGAAACATGCGCTAAAGCTAGGCGGAGATTAGGGCAGATCTTTGCTATATTTTCATGGTACTATGTTTTGAGAATACATAGGGTTTATTTTAGTTTTTAGAACCTTTTACTTTTTATTTTTGGCGCCTAATTTTTAGAAAATAATACGTAATTTTTTAATATTTTGGTATTAGATTTGGTGGCAAACTCTCACACTCAAGGCCTCTCAATTATAATTTGGGACCAGTTAATATTTTTAATAGGGACCAGATTTTATACCAATAAAATATAGCATTAAGAACCGCCACAATATAATTTCGTCCCAATACATATATTATTAGCGACAAAATTATTAACTCGTCCCTAAAAGTTAATCGTAAATAAGACTTTTTCTTATGGTGACTCTCGGAACGCCCGAAACAACATTAAAACTAAGAATCATACCCTAAAACCAATTGAATCAAACTCAAGAACTTCAAGTTCTTCAATTTACTTTCAATGCGCCAAAACGTACTTATACTACTTGAAATGAAACCAAATTTTGCGTGCAAGTCTTCAATAACATTTCGAAATTATTCCCGGTCTCGGAATTCTGCTTGCACCTCGATATCATCAAAACCCGCTCCAATCCAAGTTTAAAGATCTTTCAAAACCTTCAAGAACCAACTTTCACAATTAGGCGCCGAAACGCTCCCGGGTCATCCAAAACCTGATCCGATCATACGTCCAAGTCTGAAATCATCATACAAACCTAATGAAACCGTTTCCAATTCTGAGGCCGTTTACTCAAAATATTGACCGAAGTCAAACTTGGCCTTTTAGGCCATCCTTAAGGAATCAAGTGTTCCGATTTCAACCCAAGCTCTTCCAAATTCAGACGACTCAGCCCGCAAGTCATAAATCAGTAAAAGCAAGTACCGAAAGTCTTATTTAGGGAAGCGAGATTCTAGAAAGCAAAACGATCGGTCGAGTCATTACAAGTGCAGTTCAAATTATGATCTCTTAACCATTGAATTATTGTATCTGAGAGAACGAATTTTTTCAATCTTCAATCTTTGTTATTTTGATCGACATTTTGGAGCTTACTAACTTGCCTAACTTTTCTTCCTTATATTACACAGATTTGTCGAACACTTAGTATCCATGTTTGTACTAAGTTCTAAGCTGATTATCATACTTAACTAGCACAGTTGACAATTTTTTGATATAAGTTTGTAATTCATTAATTGTTCATTCTCTTGTCATATAATCTTGACTGTGAGCTTTACAAAACAATGTCGTAAATCAAATTCGCAAATTGGTTGAATAGCAATTAATGATCAAAATTAACTACAAATGGATTCCAAGTTCACCAAGAAAAATGATTTTCTATACTGAATAGAAAAAGAATTAGGGTTCGTTTGGTAGGATGTATTGGATAAAATAATGCATGCATTAACTTTGTGTATTAATAATACCTTGTTTGATAGACATTTTGAACCTATGCATTAATTATATATACATCCTATTTGGCATTATCCTATGCATAACTAATGCATAGGAAACCATGGTATTAGCAATGCAATGGATTTTAATGCATGCATTAGCTTAGTTAAAGAAAAAATTGTCCTTTAAAATTTATGCTTGATTAAAATATGCTAGTTATTATATTAATGCAAGTATAAAATAATCTAAATAGTGAGAAATAAAATTATATCTCTAGTAAATAAATAAATGCTTAGCATATTCCTTATTTATAAATAAATATTTAGTTGTATATTACAATATAGGTAGACAAATCAAATATTATTTTTAAACTTTTTCATAAAAAAACATTTATCAACATAGGTTTCTTTTTAAAAGTTATAGTGATGGATTGGTTTTAAGGGCATTTTTAAACGAAAAATTCTTTTAGAAATTGTGCAATGCTTTAATACGTCAAATCAAACAATGGATAACAAATATTTCAGCATAACTAATACTAGGAGTGGCAAGCGGGCTGGTCGGGTCAGATATGGTTCGGGTCGTAAACGAGTAATAAAAAAACGGATCAATTATCCGGCCCGACCCATATTTAATACGGATAAAAAACGGGTTAACCGGCGGATAATATGGGTTACCCATATTATCTATGACTTCTTGTATATGATCACTTTTTGGAGAATTCTTAGTCTCCCTAACTTGTGGAACCCCCAATTTGAGGCTTTACAAATGTAAATGTTAGACCTATTGGTTATCCATTGGTTACTCATTAGTTATCCATTTTCTAAATGGATAATATGGTTCTTATCCATATTTGACATGTTTTCAAATAGTTCATTATCCAACCCATTTTTTAATGGACAACTAAACTACTACACATTAGATTCAGTTTATTAATCATCATCATCAAATAGATTATGCCCATGTTTTCTCATGAATTTTGCATCTTAACAAATGTTCCGAATTAGGAGTCCAATTATTTCGTCTAATCACGAATTTTCTTTATCATATCTTCCACAATGAAGCCATATCATCAGGTATTGGTTGAGTTGATGGAGGCTGAGTTTGTTATCATTCGTCCACCCTTTTATGATAATCTTCCTGAAATGAAAATATAACTATTATGTAAACAAACTAATATTAATAATTCATAAATAAGTATGAAGTTAGTATTTTACATATGTGTCTTATGCATGCGTTTTCACCCAGTGTTCTCTTGTACCACCCTTCTTCTTTTTCTTATGCGTCTCCTCGAAGACCTCAGCGTGACGCATATCTCGCCCTCTTTTCTTTTCCTTCATAATAAAAAGTATGAGTTAGACATTACAAATATAAAATTTTATATGTAAAACCAAGAAAATTTTTATAAGTAATTACCAATCTTAGTTTATGGGCCGCAAAGATAATCAAACCTCGAAAATACTATTATTTCATTTTGATATTGAGGATGCCATGTATACTTTGTCTGCATTATAAAAAACATAACATTAGATGAAAACAATAATTATTTAAATAAATATAATAAATTTTTAAACTAAATTCATTTTACATTTGCTCTCTGATATTGTACGCTATCTGTCCCCAAGAATTCTACGGCTCATGATAAAATAGCTTCATAGAATCCACAACCAAATGTGTAGAATGAAAGGATGGCAAAACCTGCATTAAAGTTAATATATATATAATTAATAAACATTAAATAAATTCAAATATTTGGGATCTACAATAATAATTATGCAAAAAAAAAATCGATTAATCTACAACAACAATTTAATAATTTAATGGATGAAACTGATAATAGATTTCAATTAAGCTTAATTCCATGAAAGTCAAAAGATATTAAAAAAGATAGGAGTAAGACATATTGTCAAAAGTAGTCAACTAGCACTAAGAGTTTTAAAACATTCTTCATACATTCTCCTCTTAAAATTAGTACCCTCCCCAATATAATTAAATGAGATGAATTGCTATATATGTAACAACTTTACAAATTAGTTAGCAAGATTATTTAGTTAAATAATTCCCAACATAGTAATGTTATCCCCAAATTAGTATGTAATTTACCAACATATAACTTTAACATATAAATTTAATTTAGCAATATATGACTCTAAATTACCAACATATAACTTTAACATATAACCCTAAATTACCAACATATAACTCTAAATTATCTACGTATAACTTTAATTTAACAACTAAAATTAGTCATAGATTTACTTTAGCTAATATCAATCAATTTTTACAAACCAAACTAGGAGCAATTAAACAAAATCAGTATATTTGTTTTAAAAAATAACAAAAGAGGGTGAGGAAAACTTACCTGCCAGTGAAGGGTCGTCGATGGATCTGCAGTTAAGCGCCGGCACCGGCGAGTCCTGCTAGTTGATGGCTGCGGCGGATTTGGGTGGAGGGAAGTTTGAGTGAGAGAGAGAAGAGAGAAGGAAAAAAAGAGGGGAACGAAAAGAATGTGTAACTGGAGGGCTTTTAAAAAAGACTTTCCGACCGATTCGGTTGGAAATTTGGTCAAAGTAGTCAACCCTCGTTTTGCTAAAAAAATTCGACCGAATCGGTCGCTACTTATTATTACTATTTTTAATTTTTTTTAAATTATTTCCGACCAAATTGGTCGCTAACAGCGACGCAGAATTTTTTGCCAAAATTTATGACTGATATAGACGGGATATAAGTCATAACTATTATTAAAAATTAAAAATTATATTTTTATGCATTTTCCGACCGAGTCCGTCGGAAATTTCCGATTACTTTTTTCCGTCAGAATATTTCGGTCGGAAATGGGCCGTTTTTTAGTAGTGGTGATTAACTGTTTTCTTTGAATCATTTTGTCATCCCTAACTAATACCAACATAACTAATGCAAACATAATATACCAGCATTACTAATACACACTATTCAGTATTATTCCTATGCACCCTACCAGACAACCCTTAGAGTGTTAGATCTTGACATAATACATGCACGAGAACAAAAAAGCTCTTGATTTTAAATTTTAATTATGTATAATTGTATATGACTCCCCCGAGAGCAATCCAAAATAACTACTGTATACTTTGCCGAATACAGAAGCTTTTAAGTACGTACAACAATGAGTATTTAGAATTCAATTGACCTGCCAAATTTTATTTTTATTTCCTCCCTTTAATTTTGGCTTAAAGGTTCATCATTGTTATTGGTGATTCTTTATTGAATTTTTTTTAGTCTATCTCTATAATCACTTAATTCTTGTTGACTTAAAAATTTGTCCTAACTCATTGTTTTCAATATTTTTGAGAATACGTAGGCTTAAAATTTTGACAGCATTATACTAATTAATATTCTGAATACATATGTATTATTTTAAAAAAAATCAATGAGTCGGGAGAAAAATGGAATTGAAGATTTAAAAAAAAAATGCATGGATGTTTTTTGCTAAAAAGTATATCATTAAATTTGAGGCGAATAATTTGTAAAGGAAGAAATGAGATCTGATATTTTGTGGACGAAGAGAACAAGTCATACAAATTAAAGTGGTTGAATGAATAGCTTTAATTAAGGGTATTGACAAAGTAAAAATATACCACTAAAATAGAGAGGATTGAGAGTTGATTTCGGATCATCACATTCCAACAAAAAATTAAGGTAATCCACACAAATATATTGCTCCTCCTGACTATAAATAAGAGAGAAATCAGAAGCCAGAAACAACAGGAAATAAACACAGCCTTCTCAATTAACCCCTTAGAGTTCTCTCTTCAGTAAGGAGAACCAAAGGGGTTTTTTCATAGGGAACTCCCTTTTGATCCAAAAATCCCAAAAAAAGAAGAAAATTTTAAAAAATGGCTAACAAGAAAGTGGTCGTTGGTGGTATAGCCTCAATTCTTGTGGTGGCTTGTGTTGTAGCAGCATGTGTTACACTCACAAAAAATGATGAAACTTCATCTTCTGGCCAAGTCACAACTTCTACAAAATCAGTAGAAGCTATGTGCCAACCTACACCTTACAAACAAACTTGTGAAAAAACTCTTTCCTCAGCCAAAAATGCTTCTGATCCAAAGGATTTTATTAAAGTGGCATTTGAAGCTACTGTGACTGACATTAAAAATGCAATCATGAATACTGATTTGATCATGCAAGCTGCTAGTGATCCTAAAACCAAAGACGCGCTTCACGCTTGTGAAGAGCTCTTTGATCTTGCCGTTGAAGATCTAAGGACTTCTGTATCGAAATTGGAAAGCTTTGATCTTACAAAGATTAAGGACATCGTCGATGACCTTAAGACATGGCTTAGCGCTGTGGTTGCTTACGAGGAAACTTGCTTGGACGCTTTTGAAAAAACAGATGGTGATACAGGTGAGAAAATGGTGAAGTTATTGAACACAACTCGGGAGCTAAGTATCAATGGTCTAACCATGGTCAATAGCTTCGGTGAAATGATCACACAAACCACAGGCCTCAGCCGAAAATTGTTAACTAGTGAGGAATCTTCATTTGTTGAGGCTAGTAACCGTAAGCTCCTTCAAATTTCTAACGCCAAGCCTAACGCCGTGGTTGCTCAGGATGGTAGTGGACAATATAAGACCATTACTGATGCACTTAAAGCTGTGCCAAAGAAGAATACAGAGCCATTTGTTATCCTAATCAAGGCTGGTATATACAAAGAATACGTTGAAGTCCAAAAAAGCATGACAAACGTTGTGTTTATTGGTGAAGGCCCAACCAAGACCAAAATTACTGGTAATAAGGCCGTCAAGGGATCCAGTGCTTCAACTTGGCATACTTGCACTGTTGGTAAGTCTCTTTTTCTTAAATTCAAATTAAATTACCAGCTATATGTAATAAACTTACAAATTAATTGTTGCGTGCAGGTGTGAGTGGAGAAGGTTTCGTGGCTAGGGATATAGGATTCGAGAACACAGCAGGACCAGCATTGGAACAAGCAGTTGCACTACGAGTGAATGCTGACAAGGCAGTTATCTACAACTGCAAAATCGATGGTTATCAAGACACACTATACGCACACTCTGGTAGACAGTTTTATCGCGATTGTATCATTTCAGGAACCATAGATTTCGTGTTTGGTGATGCAGCAGCAGTATTCCAAAACTGCAAATTAATAGTAAGGAGGCCAGGTGATAGCCAGAATTGCATGGTAACTGCTCAGGGAAGGACCACATCTGCTTCGAAAGGTGCATTCGTTATACAAAATTGTGAGATCAAAGCAGAACCAGAGTTCCTAGCAGCAAAACCACCAATGAAGGCGTTTCTTGGACGTCCATGGAAGGAATATTCACGAACAATAATCATGCAATCGTTTATCGACGGATTCATTGATCCAGCAGGTTGGGCTCCATGGAATGCAACTGAGTTTGGAATACATACTTGTTGGTACGCTGAGTATCAGAATAGAGGTGCAGGAGCAAGCCTTGACAAAAGGGTTAGTCACTGGAGAGGTTACCAGAGGGGAATTTCAGGAGATGTTGCAAATTCATTTACTGCTGGTGTATTTATTAATCCCACAGATAATAGCTTCCTTCCTAAGGCTGATATTCCCTATGAGGCTGGCATGATGAAGGTGTAAGCTTTTTTGATGTAACCTTCAAAAAAATTACAATTACTTCATTATGTTTATTCTTTTATTCTTTTCCTTCCCGTTTTTTCGTCCCCTGGGACTACTATTTTGTTTTACCTAATTCATTCATTAATTTTTGCTCCTCTATTTGAATAAAATTATCTCATTCATCCAATTTGTTTTTCAATTTTTGAATAAGAGAATATGAGTTTTCTTGAGCAATATATATTTTGTCTTTCTGTAGTCTCGAATAATACAACAATAACTATGCACTAGTCTAAACAAGTTCGGATCACTTGTATAAATCTTCACTTATTATCCGTTTAAAAATAAATAAGTTCACTAACAAGGGTAGTAGTGAATGCATAATTAATTTTCTTTTTTAAAATTTATAGAAGCAATACTTTTTGTTTAGACAAAAATGTAAAAACCCTTTTCCATCAATTTGTTTATTAAATAAACGAGTAAATTTCATGGGTGGTCATTTAATTTTGTATTTATTACGCAAAAGTCATTTTTCTTCTTTTTATTACGTAAAAAACATTCAACTTTGTGTATTACCCAAAAGTCACTTTTCTTTCTTTTGTTACACAAAAAATTATCTTACTTTGCTCTGTTCACAAAAGTCACATTGGCAAGATTTTATAATACCTTTACTTGAAAGCAATTATGTCCTTGACATTAATCCTCTCATTTATGCAATAACTTCTATATTATACACTATATAATTTTTTTTTACCTAGCTATTTAGTTTATTATTAATTTTAAATTATTTTATTTCTTATTTTTATAGTATATCTGTACATTTAATTTCTCCATGGCACTCCATTTGTTTAATCATATTCAAACATGAACATATTTTAAAATAAAAATGATAAAAAATATTTATATTTAATATTTATTTAAAATAATAAAGACATATTTTTTTAACAAATGATAGCTTTTTATAGTCAATAAAGTTTTTTAAAAAGTTTTAAAGATATTTGTATTTAATATTAAGCTTTTTAAAGCTTTATCTGTTAATATTATTTATTTGAAAGTATTAATCTGATATGTCATTTTGCTGAATATGAGTATTTTATTTATTAAATTAATGGGTATGGCTTGGCTGATAAATCAATGAGCTTTGAATTTTTAATTTTCATTAAACATATTTCATTAAGCATGATTAAGAATGTGAACTTGAGATTTTTTCACGCTAATGTTACTGACAAATTTAATAATGTTACTTATATATCTTAAAATTTAATATTTAGAAAGAATTAAATGTACAAGTATATTACATAAATAGGAAAATTTATAATGTCAAGGGCATAATAGACTTTTCAAGTAAAAAGTTTGTAAAATCTGATCAAAGCGATTATTGTGATAAGTGATAACTAGAGCATAGTAAATATTTTTTATGTAACAAAAGAAAGAAAAATTACTTTTGGGTAATGAACAAATATTTGAATAACTTTTACGTAACTAAAGAAAGAATGACTTTTGAGTAATGAACAAAAATTTGAATGACCATCCATGAAATTTACTCTTAAATAAACCGGTATATTTAACTAAAGAAATCGATGGAAAAGAGCATATATATAGAACCTCTCGATCAAATAATATTTTTTTCAACACTCTTGAAATGCAAATTTTGATTCACATGTTTCGAGAATTTAACTATCTAACTGGTGAAAATTTAATGCTTCCACAATTTGTATGAGAGGCTTAAAGAATGCACTTTATGGCTGGTAAGACTAAAGAAGGCTATTATAAGTTTTAGTGGATACAATTAGGTCCCTATGCTTTTCAATATAAGTTCTTTTATTTATAGATTTGAGTATTTATGTGTGCCCTTTTCAATTCAGTCCCTGCCAATTTTGTTAGAGCAGAGAAGCGTAACCACTTCTTTTGAGAGCTTACACTAGTAATACAAGAGCCAAGGGCTCACACCTAGAAAGGATTGAATGAGAATATTGTTAGCTCCTATTAGTTTTACTTTGTTCTTAACCTAATTTTTAGCTCGATCTTTGAATTTTAGCTCAGATTTGTCACGATCTGGATTTTCCACCCTCGGGAGTCGTGATGGCGTGGTAAGGTGACAACCAGCTCATCCCCAATATGACATCGAAATCGACCATGTCCAGAAGTAATAAGTTTACTCGGGTCTCAAGACCCCCAATCACAACCACGCAAGAACGATGAACACGATCTACCACGATAGAATCACCCACCGGGGTGGACACATATACAGGAGCACTCAGAGAATCACTGGGCATGACCGGATACGGCGCAAAATAAGACGACACATAAGAGTAGGTAGACCCTGGATCAAATAGCACTGAAGCATCCCTACTACAAACCAGAACCGTACCTGTGATGACTGAATCGGAAGCCTTAGCCTCCGGCCTGGCTGGAATAGCATAAAATCGGGGCTGAGCCCCACCATTCTGAACTACATCTCTAGGACGGCCTCCTATTAGCTGGCCTCCACCTCTAGCGGCCTGATCTCAGCCTCTAATACCTCTACCTCCACCTCTAGCTGGCTGAGCGAGTTGTGGAACACTCGGTGCCGGAACCATGGCACGAGAACCTTGATGCTGAGAGTTGCCCGATGCTCGAGGAAAAAATCTAGCAATATGACCTGTATCACCACAAGTATAACAAGTCCTCGGCTGCTGAGACTGCTGACCTTGACGACCTAAATGGCCACCCCAAAATCTCTGTAGCGGTGGTGCACTGATAGGAGCTGATGATGCACTGTAGGACTGCTGATCATAATACTATATGTGAGAACCACAACCACCTGAAGCACCGTGAGAAACCTGAAGTGCCGACTGAAAAGGCCTAGGAGGATGGCCTCTACCATACGAATCCTTGCATCCAGACGAGGTACCAATGAATCTGCCTGAATGACGAGGAGTCTTGTCAGACACTTGAGCACCTCCCTGTGACAAAACCATCTCAGCCCTCCTGGCCACATTGGACGCCTCTCTCTCTCTCTCTCTCTCTCTCTCTCTCTCTCTCTCCCTCTCTCTCTCCCTCTCTCTCTCCCCCTCCCTCCCTCCCCCAGTGGGAAGTATAAGTAGAGCATGACGGGCCAACTTGATAAACCTGGTCTCGTACTGAGTAACGGTCATGGTACCCTGCTGGAGGCGCTCAAACTGCTTTTGATAGTTCTCCCTCTGAGTGATAGTAAGAAACTTCTCCAGAAATAGTTGAGAGAATTAATCCCAAGTCAAAGCTGGTGACCCAGCTGGTCCAGTGATAACTAGGGATTTTGATGTGTTTCATGCTCCTTCTTGCTTATGTTTTGATTATAAATTCTTACAAAATAGTCTCAAAAGACTCATAAGTTGTGCTTGATTGCAGGTTTGATCAACAAAGTGACGAGATGTTAAAGATCGACTCAAAAGGAGTGAAACTCGCACAAGTACCAAAAACAAGACAACTCAGGACAAACAGGCCTAGTGAGGCCGCACTAAACTTTGTGTGGTCCGCACTATGGAGATTCAGAGACCTGGATTTTAAGGCATCAAAGCAGTGAGACCGCACTAGATATTGTGCGGCCCGCATTGAAGACCGCACTACCATTTTATGCGATCCGCGAAAGCAAACTTCAGAGAGATATCAAGTGCCAAGGTTCAAGCCTGTGCGGTCCGCGGTCGTGTTTGTGTGGAACGCGCTAGATGCCTCTACGGCTGCAGTCCATTCTATGCGGTCCGCGGAGCTTGGGTTTAGAGAGTTGATTTTTCAGAGTCAAAGAGCCTAGTACGGCCGCAAACCATTTTGTGCGGTCCGCACTGACCCCGCAAGGGGATTTTTGTTCGATTTTTCTAGCTTAGCACAAGTAGAACTTTTTTCATTTTTAGGGTATCAACTATTTTCAGACTTAAGCTGCGCTCGTGAGAAGACCATTTGTAGCCATTTTGGGCATTTTAGCGTAGTTTTAATCATAGAATTATTATATTTACTTCAGTAATTTAATATTATATCTTTCTCTCCATCTATTTATCTAATTTTCTCTTCAAGCATGAGTAGCTAAACCCATTATCTAGGGTTGTGTCTCAACCCTAGTGTGGGTAATTGATGAGTGTTGTGATTTAGGTTTTAAGAAAACCCAGTGGAATTTGGACAAGGCTATTCTTCAAGAGTCGTTATGTGGACAACATAACTGACTCGGCTAGGTTTGGCCATGATGCATGCACAGTTAAACAGAGTAAGGTTTCTATGTGGTATTAGACTGGTAACCTTGAGCGGACAACTCAAGAGGGAAAGGCACGGAACTGTCGACTACACCGTTGATCGACTGGTTTTACCGCAAATACGCCTTTGCCAAATTTAGGGGGTAATGATATCGGAAGGGCGCAACCACTCATTATAAGCATTGCTATGGTATTTTATTTGGCACGAGTGGAGTATGATGTTGAAGATACAATTACAATAATTGAACAAATTGTCACGTATTTTCACGTTTACAAATTAATAATTACAACAGTTTCTCATAATTTACAACAATATCGAAGGAAAGCGGTAAAGGAAAGCGTTAAAAGAAATAAAAGAAATGAAGAGCCAAGTCAGTTTCGTAGTAGAAGAAGAGATAAAGACATTAAGTAAAGGCAATAAAGAAGTAGTAAAGTCATAAGCAACATGAAATGGTAAAAGCCTAAAGGATTCCCCAGCAGAGTCGCCATGTTGTCGCGCCCCCTTTTTCTCGCGAAATCGGGTTTATGACATTTGGGAGAACAACTCGTTCCCTCTTGGGAATTGAGTTTTGAATTAAAGAGTCGCCACCTAATGATTAAGTGAATTAGGACACTGAGAAGGGGTTCGCACATAATTGATGCAAGTTAAATGAAGTAGAAGAGATTAAAGAAGCCGAAAATTAAACAGTTTAAAATTCTGAAAAAATATAGACAAGTAAAGGTAAAGGGGGGTCCTAGGTTTGTAAATAATATGGATTACCCCACACAACACCCGGTAACCATTTATACACGTGGTGTTATCGCATGGTCATCATATCCATATCCATATCTACCCTTCCCACCATGTTAAGGTATTAAACGCGGAATAGTCTCGTTACTTATTGCATGCCATTACCCGTCCTAATCCTATCAGTCCCGTAGGCATTTGGGACTACTAGTCCTAAAGGGGAGGGAAATGTGGATTTTGTATGGTTTAAGAAAGGATAAAATTCTAGAGCGATAAACAAAACAAGTAAAGCAGTTATGGAAAACACAGAACAATTAAAAGGCTCAGGCAGGCCTCCTCACTTAAAAGCGGGTTGTTTAGCATGACTTACAAATACTAGTTATGGTCAGAATTAAATTTAAAGCATCAAGGCAGGCTGGTTTATCACATATTTCTCAGATAAGAAGTCCGAATTAGGCCTACCCCTGGTTGTAATTATCAAAGACTGGTGCAACTAATTAATCACCTAATGGTTTGCCTAGGTGACCCCTATAGGCAGGATACCTAACAATGCAGAAGTACTCTGATTCTTTTAAGAAAGGCTTGTTGATTATAGAAAAAACATAAGTTCTGCAGATACTAAACAACATTACTACTGGTTTTAGACTTGTAAGCGAGATAGACGATTCAGATTCAATTAGTTATTCCCATAGGCATGCTTTCTAAGTGTTATTGATTTTAGGATGTTTATAAAAGTGCATGAATCCTATAAACATGGTATCTAGAGTGCAATTTGTTATTTGAGCCTATAAACCGTTTGCTTAGTGATAGATGATATGCAGAGGTGCAGAAAAAACCTTATAGTCATGATCTCTATATGCAGAAGTGCAGAAAACCTATAGGCAGGATTTCTAGATGAAATGCAGAAGTGCAAAGCAGGATGTAATTGCAGGAATAAATACCTAGGAACATGATGTCTACCCTGAGTAACCCTCCCCTTTTTACTAAAATCCCATAAGTTATTACAAATTATCAGAGACCAAAAGTAAAATTACATCAGAAATTAAACAACAACCAAGGAGCCTAATTCAGACTCAAGGTCTAAAATATGAGATGAACCAACTCCAAAGATCAGGATTTCCAAAGCCTTTCTCATTTTTGGGTGTGTCAAAGTTCCCAAGAGCCTCAAGTGGACTCCGGGCAATGCTTACACCCAAATACATTGCAGAAATTATGGTGCAGTGCGGAAGGGCCAGCCCTAAAATGTCCAAGTTCAGAGGGATCTCAAGGTCCCAAGGCAAGGCTCATATGAGGGGGGCAGGACTTAGAATCTAAGAGAGAGTGCAGGTGCATAGAGGGAATTTAGGGAGAAATCAAGACATGCTGGTGGTCATACCCAGCAATTAGGAGTGTTGGCATACCCTAACCAGCCTGTTAAGCACATTGTTTGAGAGTTAGGACCCTTTAAGGATGAAGTCCAGACATGAGCAACAACTTGGATGTTGTAATGTTCTGAACTTTAACTCAAACACATAGAAGGGTGTAGGGGGTAGGGATTCACAATAGAAAAAGATGCAAGAAAAGAACTTGCATAGTTAACATTAATCACTGGGCATGGACAGTAAAGTAAACAGGATTGCAGAAGCTGTAAAAAACATATTGGGATGATGGTTGAAACTAAATTAGAACATACCAGTTTCAGGGAATAAGAAGAGAAAAAGTAGTAGTAAAGCCCAAATTGCAAGCAAACAGCCAGAAGACACTCAGATGAGAATATGAGAGTATTGGAATTGAGAGTATGAGGTGAGTAATGTAAAATTAGAGGTGAAGGTGTATGAAAATATTGAATTCGAAGTCTGTAAAAGTGCAGAAGGGTCGTGCCTTTTATAGTGCAGAAAGTAAGTAAGAAAAGGTAAGAAAATAACATTGAAATCAATCTCCCTTTAATTAAGAGATTCTAATTTCAAACGGGTAAAAGGCAATTAAGGAAAGAGTTGATCAAAATCTTTTCCAAAGCAGTACAATAAGGGCAAATACACAAGGGTTCATTTAAGGCAAAAGTTCAGTGGTACACGGTTTGTGATAAATAAGGAAAGGGAATCAATCAAGCAGGCGGTAAAATCAAAATTGCAGGCTTTGTTCGAATAAACCAAGTCAGGAAAAGGTAAAGAAGGTTCAATCAAAGAAAAAATCAATAACAATCAGTCAAACCTTATTAAAAGGAATTCAGAATCAATCAATAGTTGGCAAAAACTTTTTGAAGGATGAATTCCTCGCATATAAAGCACACAGACATCAAACAAAAAAGGAGTTGCCATGCTAATTAGAAAACACTAGCATATGAAGGTTCAGAGTCATAACAAAGAAGTTCAAAAATCAATTTATAGACTCAGAATGAGTCTGGGAGTTCAGGGTTCCAAAGTAGAACCCAAGTCCAAACACCAAATCAAACTTGCCAAAAAAAACCCCAAATCCTAGGGTTTCAACTCGAATCAGACACAGAGATGAGAAGGCAAGCCATTAAAGCAGGCTTAGAGGTCTCTTTCAGAGACTCAAGAGAAAAAAACAAATATGATAGCAGGTTTGAAACAACAAAGAAAGAAAACTGATTTAAAGCATAAAGAACATGTTTTAAGAAAAGCTCGGAACTTAAACAAGTTCAGAAGAGAGAAGAAGTGATATAAACTTAAGAAACAATAAAGGAAGCATATTTAGAACTCAAACAGAAGTTCAGTAAAGGCAAACAAACTTAAGAACTTAGTAGGAAACACATATAGTAGAAGAATATTGAAAAGTATAGCAAATAACAGATAGAAAAACATAACAAAGATTGACATGCGAGCCTAGTCTAAAGGCACAGTAGAATACAAAGTACAAGAGAGTCATGCATAGTAGAAAGAAAAGTAGAAGAACAACACATGCGTAGTATAGGCAAACAAACATAAAGAAAAAGGGAGAATCAGAAAGACGTTTTGAAACCCTTTCAGAAACCCTAAATTGAAGAGAAACAATTTTGAAAGAAAAGATTGAGGGAAACACTTTAAAAATCCAGTAAAGCACGGATATAACATAGATCTAAGAAAACAAACAGAGAAAAATCTCGAGCAGCTTAGGGTTTCAGAGAAACCCTACAAATGAGATAGGCTTGGAAGAATGTCCGATCTTGAGTCGGATGAGGTGAGAAATAGGCTCCTAATGCTTGAATACGCCGGAGCAAAGGCTGGAGAAGCCATAGAACTATAGATCTAAGAAGATCTGAAAAAGAACCATCGAGGTCAGTCCTCAACACTTCGAACACCCATGGTTTAATGGTGGAGGGGGTGAGTACAGACCAACCATGGCCTAAGAAGCCATGGATTCCGGTGAAAGTACGGTGGAAAAATGGTCAAAGACGATTAGGGCTCCGGAGAACCTTCAAGAGTGTTTTGAGAGAGGGGAGTATTCAAAGGCGGCGGACCAAACGAAATGGGGGGGGATTAGGGTAGGGTAGGGGAATTAAAAATGGTAAGGGACGATCCTGGCCGTTGATCAAAACGATCAACGGCTTGGATTAAAAGAAGGGGCCAGACGGGTTTTTAATTGGGTCGGGGGCCGGGTTAAAATTGGGCCGATCCAATTGGGGGTTAGGATTGGGTTAATTGAGGGCTAAAATTGAAATGTAAATAGGCTGTAATTGCAACGAAATGAGGCTAAATGTTAAATAGCCAATTTTCCCTTTTATTTTATAAAAATAGTAAAAATAATTTTAAAAGCAAATTAAAAGTACTGAGTCAGTTAATAACACATAAATATTAATTTAAAAATACTGAAACCAATTTTTATAATTAAAATGCTATTAATCTTAAAATAGGCTAGAATTGCAATTATATGCAATTTAGCTTTTAAAATACCAAATAAATTTGTAAAAAATATATAAAAATTACCTTAACTATATTTTTATATAAATATAGGAATAAAATAAATTATTCACCAAAATTGATAATTTTGAGAATAATTCTTGGTTTTTATACTGCTAAGATGGGCAATAAATTAATTTTAAAACCTTTAAAAATTAAAAAAAATACCAAAATACCTGGGCATGCTTATATATACATGTACATGTTATTTTAAAAGTATTTCGTATTAAAAAAAATACATAGAAAAAAATTGGGTATCAACATAAGGAACATAATTAAGTACATAAAAGACATGATAGAAATATAGAGTAAATGACTCAACCTGTAAGTCTGGATAACTCAGTAAATCATAAAATACTTATCTTGTCACGCATATGCGTATGAATGCCATGTCGTGCATAGGTACATGTGTTCATAACATCATCAAATATCTGAGGGCATCCCATCATATCATCTCGGCCACTGTGGGAAAAATCATCAACGTATACCAGCTGATTAGGTGGTGGTGTATATATAACGCCGTAACCTTTTCCCATATCCCATATACATATAATATACATATATACGCGTATATAACATCATCTGATCATGAGTCAATGTACATGTATAAATGAATACGATGCATGAGAAGTATGTCAATAAAATCTCTCGGAATGTCATAAGACCATTATGCCTTTAAGTAATAGCATGAAGTAAACTTTTTCAACATACGTATTTTCCTCAGACCTATGAACAGAAGATGTAATAATAAGACACATGACAATTCAAGAACATAGTTACCTCTAATACTTCTATGAATAGAGTTATTTATGGAAATTGTGCATTTGCTCGTTTCGCTTGTATCGTATAGATCATGCCAAAAGGAAAGAAGGGATAGCCTTAATATCCTAAGCCGATTCTCTTGACAGTCCCTTTCACATACGTCAATTGCGACAAATATAACGGCGGATCGAAGTAGCAAAAAATTCGTATGATGATCTTGAGAAAGATTATACCGGGCTCTTTTCGAATTGCAAATCCCGTTACCATTACGTCGTATAACTTCGCATGAAGCTGAAGATCGTTACTTGATAGATGTAAAACATCTCCACTTCTGTGAATTTGATCCCAATTTTCTATCCCAAGAAAGCAATATTACTTGCCTTTTGTAACATATGATTTAATTGAATGGGAAAACAATAAAGAGAGACGATAAAAATGAGTAAAAAGTCTCAAGATTACCACCGTCGTTAATCCTTACCATAAGTGACCCCGTAACCGATGCCTTGGCTTTGCTTGATTAAGCAAATCCAGTTTTCCATCCCGTTCTTTGTGAATTTGAGAGTTACTTATTATAGGGTGGGCCGTACTTGCAAGGTGACTAAAGTCACTGAACCAACAATTTTTCTTAAATGTGACACCTTGCGAAAAGGGGTAATAAGAGTCACCTATTTGGGCTTAATGTGCTGCCACGTTGGGGTAGGGGATTGGGGGGGGGGGGTTAGCTTATCTAAAATTACCACGCATTTCTTTAGTTAACTTGTCTATTCTCACTAATCCAATAATTAACCAATTATCCATATAATTAAATATATGATTTGTATATATTTTATAAGTGGTGGGTTCTTCTTCTTTTCTTAAAGTAATTTTGATACATAGCAACAACTTTATATAAAAAAAATAGTATTTATAACTTAATTACATATTTCATACAATGATTCATATATTATACGATTATTTTTCAACTTTCATACAACATTCAAATAAATATATATATATATATATATATATATATATATATATAATTATAACTTAAATACAATGTATATTTCGTAAGTATATTGTATGTCATGTGTTACTTCTTCTTCTTCTTCTTCTTCTTCTTCTTCTTCTTCTTCTTCTTCTTCTAGTTTCAATCTGAAATTCAGCCAAAATTAGGTCTAATCTTTACCAAACATCCTCAAATTTAAGATATAAACTCCAAAGAATATTTTCAATTGTTTGCAACAACACTCAATCCAAACAAATAATAGTTTTTGAAAACCCAAATTTGAATTCAAAACTTGGAAGTTTTTAGTGGCCGTCAATGGTGGAGAATCAAATACCATCAAAATTATTGATTGATAATTTCAATTCTAATATCAATTGTGCAACATGAAAGGAAATTGCTAAGTTAAAACTCTAAATTGTAACAATCGAAATCCATTGATTAATTTTCTAGGTAAATAAAGGATAAAAGCAGAGAAAAATGAAGGAACAAGATTGGGAAAAGAACATCGAAGGAGAGAAAGGGAGAGACGGAGAAAGAGAGAGAGAGCGCGCGCAGGGATGAAGATTCCCTATTCAATTCCTATTATAAAGGGATACTCATTAATACTAATTTGTATATAATAGATAAATTGTGTATGCCCATATAATTAAGTTAAAACTTGATTAAAGAGATTAATAAAATTTCATATATAGTATAAGAAGGTAAAAATCCTCAATTTGTACTCATATAACCCAAACAATTTACGCTTTGGGCTTTACTAAACTCCAGTAAACTCGTAAAAATTGCACGGGGCGCCCCCTTTTAACCTGTAGCCGCTTTGTCTTTCTGTTTGCACAGGTACCCACTTTTTAAAAAACTTCAGCTTCCCTTTCTCTTCCCCTTCTCCTCATCTTTTTCTTCTTCTTCTTCTTCAATACCACAGTTCTTGCTCTTTACTGTAGTTACTGTTTGAGATAAGCCTTTACAAATAGAATATGAGATTGGAACTTGCTAGTTTCATGCTTTGCGGTAACTGAAGAAGATAGATTTTCTGGATTTAGCTTTGCACGATATGTAATCGCCAGATTTTCATTCACCATTCTAACAAATTTTAACGAAAAATAATATGTAGCTACTTAAACATGATATTTCAAGACTATCCGCCAAAAATTGCTAGATATTTCCATGTAATTCCTTTGATGAATGTACAAGAAACAGTACAAGAAACAAAGACAAAAACTTCAGCTCTAGAGCTGAAGTTTCCTAGTTACAACATAGAAACTTCAGCTCTAGAGCTGAAGTTTTTATTTTATAACTGGCAAACTTCAGCTGTAGAGCTGAAGTTTTCCGGTTACAAAGACAAAAACTTCAGCTGAAGTTTTGTAGTACAAAAGAAAAACTTTAGCCCCGTGGGCTGAAGTTATGTGAAAAAGCGGGCACGCTTGTATTTTTTTTGCAAAACAGGCACAAGTTAAAATATATCACAAAAAACGGGTATAGATGCAAATTACCCTGTAAACTCAGATGGGCTCTATTAGGCCCAGAAAAAGAGCCCATGGCCCATTTTTCTTACACTCCATATTCACAGCTTGGAGCGGCAAAAAGTAACCCAAATTTTTTGAACCTTCTCTTCTCTCACTCGCTCACTCACACTGAACTTCCAATTTCTGGTGGCTCTCCGGCGATTCCTCTATTACTCTCTTTCAAAAGCTTCAATTGAGTCACCGTAATCTCCAGATCTGAGTTCATTCCTGTTGAAAAATCGGGTCTTTTTGGCATTTGGGTGCTCCAAATATCATAATTTAGGGTTTCCTAATGATTCTTTTTGTTGTTGGTTTTCTCATGAGATGAGAAAAGAGCAAGAAGAACCGAGCAGCAGCGGGTTTCATAATTTACAACCGCATCGAGACCTCGAATCGAATTGGGGGGTTGACGTGGCCAAAAATTTGGAAGACTATTTGCTTAAAATCTGTTCTGGTGAAATTGCTGATGATGCTCATTGCCTTTCTGTCAATTTTGCTGAAGGTTGATACTTTTTATTTTATTTTCAGCATAATAATATTTTCTATTTCATGTGGTCCCTAAATATGTAATTTTATTTCAAGAAAATGAAGAAATTTTCCAGGTTGTAGTATTAATTTTCTGTTTTAATTATTTGGGACGTGTAGCTGCATTGCTGCTTCAGGGATCAGTTCAGGTTTACAGCAAGAAGGTTGAGTATCTGTATTCACTGGTATTACATGCCTTGGAGTTCATTACCCAGAAAAGGTTCTCTCTTTCTTACGATTCTTTTAAGTAAAACTGTTTTTTTTTGTTGGGTGGTAAACAGTTTTAAACTGTAATTCCGTTGCTCTTTTTGTCTTCTTTTACCCTGTAATATGTCAAAGATCAGTCGTGCAGTGCTTTTTTTTATGTGGGGTTTTGTTGGCTCTGCTTGAGCTTCATTATGGGATTAGCTGCTGTGACTGTTAGGTCCTTCAACAATTAGTAACACATTAGGAGTGTTAAGACGATGATGTGATAGCTGTTAAACAATCTGATCATGGGCTTGAATTTATTCGTTTCCTAGAAAACTAGAGCTTCCTTGAATTTCATAGTATTCATGAGTAGAACCTTTTGCTACACTTGTTAGTTGAATTTAAATTCCAACCTGGAGATAATCAATTGGGAGAGTTGTATTGATCGGTGGCCGTTGGTCGCAATGAGATGTGCGCATTACAGTTTCTTGATGACATTCCTCATACTTTTGGTCTGAAATTTAGGTTATTGATGTTTACCTATATTTTTAATAGTGGAACTGAGGAATTAAGAAGCAAGTTATATTAAAGTATTACACGAAAACTTATGCGAGGCAATCTGAACTAACTGAAGTTAGGAGGAGCAATGGGGTTTCTGAGACAAGTGTGAAATGTTACGGGACTTTATAACTTATAAGTATCTCTCGAAAAAGTAAGAATTGAAGCTCTTGCAAGATCTGATTACATCAAATGCTTTTCACAAGGATACCATTCTCATTACTCTTCC
This sequence comes from Nicotiana glauca, assembly GCA_026770625.1. Taxonomy (NCBI): domain Eukaryota; kingdom Viridiplantae; phylum Streptophyta; class Magnoliopsida; order Solanales; family Solanaceae; genus Nicotiana; species Nicotiana glauca. Next base: position 133,724 of record MU732498.1, read on the forward strand.
ATCCCCATCTATGTATCACCTTTTTCCTTTTTGAGACATCTGAAAAGGATGCCACGGCTCTACTAATAATTGTTTCTACAAGTTTCACAAATTTTAAGAATTCAGTTACTCCATGTTAAACTTTGATATTGCTACTTCTTATTTGCTACCACTGCCACCTATATGATACATAAGCAAAATTGATAGTTTAGACTACACGGTAAGTGGAGTTGTGTCATACAAAAATGTGATGAAGGCATTAATTTGGTTCCGATCGTGAGGGCAGGCTGCTGGAAAATAATTCATCTAACTTGTTGTTGACACGTTATGTACTTCACTGCAAAAAAAATTGTTGCAGTACACCTCATAATACTGATTCAGTGCTTATACACCAAAAAAACTGAAAACCAATAATGTCATATTTTCCATAAAATCAGCGAACAGGACCACCCAGAAAGCGTATCAGCACAGGCAGAGGAAAAATCTAATGATGAAGAGAATGATCCATTCTGGGTCTCAGAAGAAATCCCTGGTAGTTCTTTATTTCTATGCTGTTTGGTTTAATTACTACAATTCAAAGTCACTGTCTTAATCATCATCATTATAAATTTTGTTTTGCAGTGGAAGCAAAGAACATGCTTGATAGCGCAACCCATAGGGATTCTTCATTGACCCAGTTAGTGAAAGCCCCTGCAAATCTGGTTGTCTGTGAAGGTGATTGCCTGGACTCTACTGGAGATGCAGGAGAACTAGAGTCTTACTTGGTATGGTACTGTTTCTGTCTGCAGTAGAAGTAAAGTTGCTGTTATATTAAGTAGTTATGTATTACTTGCAGCTGGCTACATGTGATCTTTACCAAGATTTTATTCTGGTGGACTCCTGTGATGCTGTAGCAGTGGATAATTTTTTGAACAACGATGATATTGCAAGGAAGGGGCTAAACAATAGCTGCAGGGGTGGTTCTGTAGGTTCCAAACATCGAAAGAGCTTTCTCTCTCCCACTAGAGTTTCTGAGAGCACTGCCAACAAGTTTTCAGCTCAAAAGAGCCACGATGCTAATTTTTGTATGTCACCAAGGGTTGAGCCTGAGTTTGGTCCTGCAAGTTATAATGGTGATCGTGACATGCCTGATAATTACCATAATGGTAATTGTGATAGTCCTGATAATTACGACGATGGACATGGAGGTGAAGATGGATACCCAGAACCTAGAGATTCAGATGACTCAGACGATGAGGACCCATGGAAACCCTTGAATCCCCATGAACCTGGCGATTTGAAAGTAAAACCTTACAGAAAAGGTTGCAAAGCTTCCTTTCTTATTATGTGCTTCTCTTCAACTGTTAATTTTATGATCTAATATATATATATATATATATATATATATCATGCATTCAAGCAGTTAATTTTAGTAGAAGGCAGGGTGTGGATTCCAGAAAACGTGCATCTTTGACTACAGAGTTTACACTTGCAAGATTACATGGGACCACCAGTTCAGACCTCAATGATATATGGGAGAAAAAATATTGTGCCATGAAAAAGCAGGGAGACTCACAATCTCCTCCTCCTTATGAGAAGGTTTTGTTTGTTGATCTTGTATTTGTGTGTAATATTGTATGTTCAAATTGTTTCATTGTACTAGGTTTTTTTTTTTGCAGCTGCGAGAATCACTTATAAGGGGGGTGAACGAAGATTATGATGACCTGTTTAGTCCCAAGGAAAACAATGAAGAAAATGAATATGATAGTGGAGACCATGATTTTGGGCAACCTGATTGTGACGTACCAGAATTGGCAGATGCGAATGAGGATGTAGCTCAACACGGTGAAAAGGTTTGGTAAACTACATAAGCTGTTTTACTATTTTAGAAATGTGTATTCAAGCTGACTCAATCTGGCACGGACAAGTTATGCTCATATATTCTCATTCTGCAGCATAAAGATTATGATTCACCCTTTAACAGTGGCGCTCATGAATATCCCGATGCTCATAACCTTGAAGATCTATGTCGCTCCCACTTAGTAAGACTAAAAATGCTATTTTTTTTTTAAAATTTGTGATGTAAAAGATAATGTTGTTTTTTTATATGATATGTTTGCTAGCTTGCAAC
>MU732498.1:137512-151241 GCA_026770625.1 Nicotiana glauca
CCTCCCCCACCACACCACACCCACACACACACACACAGAGATAGTTTACCTTGAAAATGGTAACTACAATTATATTTGATTTTGAGGTTCTAAAAAAGTAAAAATACGTGATTTATCTTAATACTAGTTGTTAGGCAATAGATGCTAAGTTTAAGTAAAGAGAATAAGATATGCAAACCAATAGGGTCACAATGCTTGGCCTTGAGATGGCTGGGGCAGGGCCTCGAGGTCTAGATGAGGCTAATAGCGGTGAATATTGATAAAGAATCAATTATAATGATGACCTCAAAGATGGCCTTTTACGGTTAATAATGAGCAATGAGTGAACAATGAAAGAATAAGCGATAGATGTATAGAACAATTGTGTTAGCAAAGAGAGCAGAGAATGTTGTATATTACTCAATATGTTCTATTACAAAATGACAAGGGTCCCCTTTATATAGGAGGTGTGAATCCCAACACAGTACATGTCTAATAAATGACGAAGAAATGCTACCAGTACAGCTGTATAACGGCTCAGTACGAATTTGTACTATTCTTGCAGAGTCCGTCAGTCTTCATCCGTGCCCTCGGGGGGTTTCCCGCCTTTCCATGACGGTCGTCGATTTTCATACGGCCTCGAGGTACACCACGGTGAGTCGTCGACGTACCCTGCCGAGGGGAGTGCTTCCTGAACGGGCCTTGGACTGTGCCTTGATCCTATCGAGGCCGGGATCGAACTTCCATAGAAGCCTCAAATCGCTCTTACCTAATTTTGACCGTATACACAAAAAAAACTGCAACTCGTCGCACCGCCTTTTTGTTCATGCTTATAAACTTGCACTATCTTTTCAATCCTAAATCGGACAAGATGGTGATTTCACTAACATGGCCTCTAAACATCTTATCATGGTGTTAAAGGCGTTGTTTAAGCCTTGAATCTAGCAATGTAACAGGGGTGTTTCGTCTCGCTTATGTGGTACTTTAATGCAACTATGCTAGCACCAAAGACATTAAGGCGTCTGCCTTGTCCAAGAACTTTATCTTGAGAAGGGTACCACTAGACAAGGAAATATAGTTGGCAAAGCTATGTGTTAATTTGTTAAAAGAAATCTTATGGATGAACAAGTTAGTTATGAAGATTACGAAATTAGACGTTTAATATAAGAAAAGTGATTACTCACTCCGTCCTAGTTTATGTGGTCCAAAACAAGGTTTAGGCATTTGTGTGGCTTTAAATTATCTCAATTAATGGTAAAAAAGGAATTTTAAATTCAAATTATTTCTAAATATAGAAAGGTGATGTCCTTTTTGGGACAGGCTATAAAGGAAAAGTGTGCACAAAAATTGGGAGAGAAGGAGTACTAAATATGCATCTAAATAAGAAGCTTTAAAAGGGATTTTGAAATTTTTTTGTATGGTTTTTAGTATGCATAATTCACCTAATTGCAAGTTCTTTCAATTCATTGACCGTATGATTGCTGTTTGCATTTTATACCTTGTTTTCCTGCATTACATATATATGTTTGCTTCGTCTAATTTATCTGTTCTGACGGTGTTTGATTCGAAATAGAAATTTATAAATGAGAGCTCATAAGCTAAAAATATAACAGACCAGAAAATATCTCTGGTGGTTATCAACATGTCATGTCATTCCATTAGAGGATTTTTTTCTGGGAAATAAATGAAACCATTGGAGCATTTCATTCACGGCAAATGTAAAGATTAAAGAGCTCCCAAATATTGAAACGTGTCTAGTTTAGAACATACTAAAAATGAAGTATCAATGGAGGCATACGTTTCGTGTTTGCTCGTTCTTTAGGAAAGCGTGCTCTCTGAATTTGCACTTAAAATTCCACAGACTAACAATGATGTATCAATGGAGGGAGTATCTTTTTCGTTCTCCTTTATTAGGAAAGAATTTTGCTCTGAAATTGCACCTAAAGTTGCTTTAGACCTTGACACATTTTCGTGCTTTTGTCCTTTAACTGCAATGGCTTATTAGTTTCCCAAAAATTCACAAAAATGTTATTTGCTACTTATTTGGATCTTTTTTTGGTCTTGACTGATCATTTTGTTAACCTAATGTTGTCTAGGATGCTCTTCTAGGTAACCTTGCTGAAACTGAAAAGCAGAGTGAACTGGCTGCTCGAGTTTCAACATGGAGGCAGAGAATCGAGCAGAACTTGGAGGAACAAGTATGTAGTCCAACAGTACTTATTCTTATGTTTCTCTGTTGAGTTAAGATTCTTAATGCTCCATTGTTTGCATACAGGACTCACATCCACCCTTCGATATTGCTGAATATGGGGCTCGGGTTATGGGCAAGTTATCCCTTGAAGGGAATAGTACAAACTCGATGTCTTTTTCTGATGTTGTCATGGGCCAAAAGAAGCATGATGTTGCTCGAATATTTTCTGCACTTCTGCAATTGGTATTTACCCTTGTCTAGGAATTACAACTTTGATTAAGCTGTAGCTTAAACTAGGTAAAAGGACATACAGTTCTCTTTTTCGCCAGTGGCTTCTACGGGCAGTATTATCCTTGTATGTTCTTGTTTACTGAATAAAATCTTGCAGGTAAATAATGGTGATGTTGATTTGGAAAAGGGTAGAACAAACGAGTTCACGTGTTACACAGCTGTGAATCCCTTCTATGTTCGACTCCTTAGGCGTTATAATAGGGCGAAGATGCAGCTTCAGTCTCCGAAAGAGAGAGCAAACTCTTCCACTTCCAGTCGGAACATTGGAAAGCAAAAGAACAAAGGTAAAGAAAACCAAGCACCTCTTGGTTCGTCGCCTTCAGCACCCAGTTCAGCTTGCAGATTTGCGGTGAAGTTTGGAAATGTTAGTGGGACTAGGTGCACGCCTGAGAGCAAGAAAAGAAGGAAGTCCAGAATAGTGGAACCAATTGAATTGCATACTGCATTGTGATGTATATCCTCCCTCCCTCTCTCTCTCTCTCTCTCTCTCTCTCAAGATGAACTTTTAATGATAAATGATTACCAATTTTTTTCCCCAGATAACCAATAACTAATTGGCTGCTGAAATTTGTATTATTTCTTTCTTCTTAACTTAATTAGGCTCAGTGTTGTGCTTAGCAAGGACGACTAACAGTTTTTAGGTGTTGCAGAGCTAACTTTTCATTGATAATTTCTATGGAGAAACGGATGTAATATGTCATGAGTTTCCAGTTAATGTACCTAGTGTGTATGTAGAACTAAATAGATTAAACCAACAAATGATCGGTAACCATTGTTTGTACAGAAGCTCAAGTTTAACTTTGTCAAGACTTATGTTCCAGAAATGGTTACAATGTCACAATGGTAACCATTGTTTTTTTTTCGTCTGGGATATGTGAACTACAGCTGATACAATGAAAGAGAGAGAGAGAGTGTGTGTGTGATCCAGGTGGTTTATTCAGGCAACGAAGAGTCACTCTTATACTAGTGTCATAGTATTTTGTGTTTTATTGATTTTGACATGAATGTATTGTCACGACCCGGAATTCCCACCCTTGGGAGTTGTGATGGCGTCTACTCGTAGAAGCTAGGCAAGCCAAATTTAGTTACTCTTCCTTTTATGAACAAGCCTTTTTAACAATCCTTCGACAATAATATTTAAACAATGAAAAGTCAACAATAATACGCCGGAAGTCTTAATTTAAATAGCTAAACAAGATATTGAATTCCAACATAATCTCTACCCAAGAACTGGAGTCACATACTCACGAACATCTATGGAATACTACAAATTAAGTCCGAAGAAAGTAAAAAAAAAATCTGTTTGTCTCGGTACAAAGAGATGACAGTTTAGTAATAGGATAGAAGGGAGACGCCGGGCCTGCGGACGCCTGCAAGGCTACCTCAGGTCTCTTGATACTGAAAACCGGCTTTCGTGCTAATGCTGCTACTGCTCAAAACCTGGACCTGTGCAAAAATGCATAGAATGTAGCATCAGCACAACCGACCCCATGTGCTGGTAAGTGTCTAGCCTAACCCCGGCGAAGTAGTGACGAGGCTAGACCAGACTACCAAACAAACCTATGCAGTTCAATATATATATGCCATAGAAAGGAATACAGAAATTTACCAGTCAAGAGAGAGGGGAGCATACCATGGGGGCTATAACAGTTCATATCTAAAATCAAATAATAATGAACAAGACTGTACAACTACAATATCCGCAAGAATAGAAATAAAATCAACAAATTGCACGGCACCATCCTTTGTGCGTTTACTCTCGTTCTCACCGAAACAATCACATAAAGTACACGATATCACCCTTCGTGCTTTACCTCACAAAATGATGGCACAAAATGATCCTTCGTGCATAAACACTCATATCATGCCACAGAATGTTCCTTCGTGCATTAGTATTCATATCATGGCACGGAATGTTCCTTCGTGCATTAGTATTCATATCATGGCACGGAATGTTCATTCGTGCATTAGTATTCATATCATGGCACAGAATGTTCCTTCGTGCAGTAGTAATCGTATCATGCCACAAAATGTTCCTTCGTGCATTAGTATTCATATCATGGCACGGAATGTTCCTTCGTGCATTAATAATCATATCACAATCGTGCACGATATCACCCTTCGAGCTTTATCACTCTTCCTCACCCAAACAACAATCACAAACAATGGGGCGAGGGAATAGACAAGGTAAAATAGGAATCCCTGCAAGGGAACAAACAACAATTTCAGTATACCGGCAAGGGAGAAAAGTCAACCAAACAGCAAAATGTCCCGGCAAGGGAATAACCGATAACTCATTAGTTTTTCCTTCATTTCTTACTTCATATCTTACGTTATCACTTGAGCCAATGCTCCAAAGTATTTATAATCTCATATACCCTTTTAAATTCGTATCACCACCGAGCCAATACTCCACGAAATCAAATGATCATAATGTCTTTCACAGGTTCTTTACAATATATAGAAATCCTCAATTAAACATGGAATTTACAACAAGATAGGAATATACACAATATAAGGACTCACGGTCATGCTAGACATCAACATATAGATACTCGTCACCATATGTGACGACCCAAAGGGTCATCACCTGTTTCCTCATTCGTTCCGTGTTCCCGAAGCCTTGAAAACCTCATTTTTACTTATCTCGCTTTGCGTGCGGGCGCGTAGCCGGAAAGCTTTTATGTTGAAATATGTGAATTCTCTGAAAAAAATTTGAAGAATTTTGATATTAATATGATTAAAGTTGAATTTGGTCAACGTTTTGGGTAAACAGACCCGGACCCGAGAGTGGGCAGTCCCGGAAGGTCCGTAGAAAAATATGGGACTCGGGCATGTGCCCGGAGTCGAATTTAGAGGTCTAGAGCCCGAGGAAAGAATTTTTCTGTTAAATTATTTTTCTAAAATTATTAAGGAAAATGGAAATGGAAATTTATTAAAAGACTATGGTATCGGGCTCGTATTTTGGTTTCGACGCCCGGTATAAGTCTTAAATATGTGTTAAGTGCTTTCTGTGAAGTTTGGTCAAAATCGGACGTCGTTTGACGTGTTTCGGACTATAAGTTCCAAGTTTGAAAGTTTAGAAGAAAATCATGAGTTTTGAGACTTGATTGTATGTATATGATGTTATTTTGGCGATTTGATCGCGCGAGTAAGTCCGTAGGATGTTTTTGAGGTTGTGTACATGTTTGGTTTGGAGCCCCAAGGGCTCGATTGAGTTTTGGATAGGTGTCAAGTTGCATTTTTAACTTTGAGAAAAATAATTGCAGGTCAGGTCTGTTGGCATCGCATTTGCGAAGGAATTCTCGCAAATACGAGACTCGCAAATGTGAATTCCCATCGCAAATGTGAAGAAGGGGAAAGCCGGGCCAGATCGCAAATGCGATCAATACTTCGCAAATGCGAAGTCTGGGATAATGGGCTGTAGTCGCAAATGCGACGCCCTTGCTCGCAAATGCGAGATGGCCCTGATCGCAAATGCGATAGAACGTTCGCAAATGCGAACCTAGGCAGCCAGACCTGAGTTCGCAAATGTGATCCCAGATGTCGCAAATCCCAAGCCTGTTTTGTTCGCAAATGCGAACCTAGGTTCGCATTTCCCATATCCTCAGCCCAACAAATTTTATACTTAGTCGAATTTTCATCACTTTTCACCATTCTTTCAAAACCCAAACACCATAGGCGATTTTTCAAGATCAAATTTCCTTCCAAATCACTTGTACGTTGATTTTTACTCGATTCTTTCAATCTTTAACATTATTAAACATGTTTTCCACTTGAAATTAAGGATTTTCATGGGTGAAATTGGGGTTTTTGGGTAGAACCTAGGTTTTCTATAAATTGGGGAGTTGGACCTCAATTTGAGGTCCGATTTCAAAACGAATTACATATTTGAATTCGTGGGGGAATGAGTAATCGGGTTTTGGTTCGAACCTCGGGTTTTGACCACGTGAGCTCGGGGGAATTTTTGGAATTTTTGGGAAAAACTTGGGAAAATCATTTTTATGCATTCAAATTGATTCATATAGTGTTTATTAAAGTAATTGAACAATTTGTGATTAGATTCGAGCGAATTGGAGGTGGAACCGCGAGGTAAAGCGATAGTTGAGGATTAAGTGGATTTCAAGGCTTTGAGGTAAGTGTTTGGTTTAACCCTAGCTTGAGGGAATAGGAGTTGAGTCTTGTTGCTAATTGCTATGTGATCGAGTACGATGTATAGGCATGGTGACGAGTATCTATACATTGGTGTCTAGCATGACCGTGAGTCCTTATAATGTGATTATCATGACTTGGTTGTGAACTCCGTGTTTATTGGAGGATTTCTATATGTTGTGAATCACATGTGAACGGTAAAATGATTATTTGATTCCTGGGAGCATTGGCTCGAATTGTGATACGAATATTGAGAGTATATAAAACGACTTGATTCTTTGGAGCGTGGGCTCAAAATAGTATAGTGAATTATAAGATAAAAAAAGTAAGAAAGAAAAGGCGTTGTTGATTATTCCCTTGCCGGGATCTCGTCAAATATTTGCTTATTTTTATGCCCCGTAATTGTGACTGTTGTTTGGGGAGTCAGACTGTTAAATGATATTGAGGATCGGGTTGCGCGCTGCAACAATGATATTGAGGATCGGGTTGCACGCCGCAACAATGATATTGATGACCGGGTTGCACGCCGCAACAATGATATATGTGAATCGGGTTGCACGCCGCAGCAGTGGTATTTGTGGAGCGGGTTGCACGCCGCAACAATGGTATTTGTGGAGCGGGTTGCACGCCGCAACAGTTATTAATGCCATGTGTTTGTATTGAGTATTGATTCCTTGTTCATTGTGAATCTAAGATGCTTTAGTTTGTTACTCGGGATTACTGTTAATATTGTATCTCCCCATAGCATGTTTCCCCCTCCCATGTTGTTAATTGTCTTGTATTCGATTCCCGTTGTATATGTATAACTGCACAGGTTTATGTGGTGTCCGGTCTAGCCTCGTCACTACTTCGCCGGGGTTAGGCTAGACACTTACCAGCACATAGGGTCGGTTGTGCTGATGCTACACTTCTGTGCATTTTTGCACAGGTCCAGGCTTTGAGGAGCAGCAACAGCATTAGTACTGGAGCATGCTTTCATTTTCACGAGACCGAGGTAGTCTTGCAGGCGTCCGCAGACCCGACGTCTCTTCTTTATGTTCTCTTTTAGACTGTTGCCTCATTGTTTTCGAGACAGACAGCTTATATATTTCTTTCAGACCATTGTATTTAGTATATTCTTAGTAGTTTGTGATACTGTGACACCAAATCTTGGGTAGAGGCTATGATTGACTGTTCCGCATTTTGATTCGTATTTAAAAATCAGACTTCCGCTGTTGTTCTTATTAAATTTCATGTACTATATTGATGCTATAAACTGTTAAAATAATTGTTTGGTATGGGAAAAGTAATTGAATAGGCTTGCCTAACTACCACGAGTAGGCGCCATCATGATCCCGATGGTGTGAAATTCGGGTCGTGACAAGTTGGTATCAGAGCACTAGGTTACATAGGTCTCACAACTCACGGACAAACTTGTTAGAGTCTTAAGGATCAGTACGGAGACGTCTGTGTTTATCCCAGAGGCTGTAGAGTTAGGAAAGTTTCGCATTTGTTCTTTCTCATCGTGCGGTTCTTTTTTCAAGTACCGATTGAATTTCTACTCTATTTCTTCGCAGATGGCGAGAACACGCGCTTTTTCATCTACCGCTCAGCAGTCCGAGACCCCAGCAACAGCCCCAGTGGAGGAGCCTCAGGTTGATTTTGAGGAGGAGGTTCCCATCCCAGCAGTTCCAGTTGGCCCAACTCAGGTCCCAGAAGGGTTCATTGCCACCCTAGTTATCCAGGATGCTCTAGTCCGATTGGTAGGCCTCATAGAGGGTGTCATTCGAGCGGGTTTGCTTCCAGTGATTCCGCTAGCGGCGGCAGGTCAGCCGGGTATAGTGGCTCAGGCCGGAAGTGAGATCACTTTTCAGGAGGCGGCCAATGTGGGCCGTAGAGTTGAGATAGCTCTGCTATAAGGAGGTAGTCATGGGTCGGATAAGAGGCCCCATCATGTAGGTAGATTCGGTGGTACCTCGTCAGGAGGTAGAGGTTCTTATGGTAGAGGCCATCCTCCCAGGCCTTTTCAGTCAGCTCTCCAGGTCACTCATGGTACTTCAGGTGGTCATTCAGGTCGACAGGGTCAACCTCAGTTCCCTCAGCTGCAGCATTCGTGTAGATGTTATGAGTGTGGTGAGCATGGTCACAATAGGAGGGTTTGCCCGAGGTTGAGGGGTGCTCAGTCGCAGCAGACGACGTCTTGCCATGCTTGTGGTGATCCGAGGCACATTGTCAGATATTGTCCTCGAGTTTATGGCAGCTTCCAATATCAGAGTTCTCACGCTATGATTCAAGCACCGGAGGTTCCACAGCCTGCCCAGCCAGCTAGAGGCGGTGGAAGAGGTGTTAGAGGTGGAGGTAGAGGTTTTAGAGGTGGAGTTCAGGTTGCCGGAGGTAGAGACTAGCCAGCAGCCAGGCCAGAGGCTGAGTCTTCAGGTGCAGACATTACAGGTACTATTCTGGTTTGTGATAGAGATGCGCCAGTGCTATTTGGCCCTGGGTCTACATATTCATATGTTTCGTCTTACTTTGCACCCTGCCTAGCTACATCTAGTTATGCTTTGGACATTCCTGTTTATGTATCTAAACCGGTGGGTGACTCCATAGTAGTCGACCGGGTGCATCGTTCCTGTGTGGTTGTGTTTGAGGGTCTTGAGACCCGTGTTGATTTATTGCTTTTATTCATGGTGGATTTCGACGTTATATTGGGGATGGATTGGTTGTCCCCGTATCATGCTATCTTGGATTGTCACGCCAATACCGTGACCTTGGCTTTGCCAGAATTGCCCCGACTAGAGTGGAGAGGAACCTCAGATCATGCCACCCGTAGTGTTATTTTATATGTTAAGGCTCGACGCATGGTCGAGAAGGGGTGTTTAGCTTATCTGGCGTATGTTCGCGACTCCTGCGCAGAGGTTCCTTCTATTGACTCTGTTCCTATTGTTCGAGAGTTCCTCGAGGTCTTCCCTTCAGACCTGCCGGGTATGCCGCCCGACAGGGATATTGATTTCTACATTGATCTGGCTCCGGGCACGCAACCCATTTCTATTCCGCCATATCGCATGGCCCCGCCAGAGCTGAAGGATTTAAAGGACCAGTTGCGAGACTTGCTAGAGAAGGGTTTTATCAGGCCTAGTGTTTCTCTTTTGGGGTGCGCCAGTTTTATTTGTGAAGAAGAAGGATGGATCGATGAGCATGTGCATTGATTACCGACAGTTGAACAAGGTGACAATTAAGAACAAGTATCCGCTGCCGAGGATTGATGATTTGTTTGACCAACTGCAGGGTGCAAAGGTGTTTTCAAAGATAGACTTGAGATCTGGCTACCATCAGCTGAGGATTAGGGCGTCTGATGTCCCTAAGACAGCATTTCGCACTCGGTATGGGCACTATGAGTTTTTAGTCATGTCATTTGGGTTGACCAATGCCCCAGCAGCGTTTATGGAGTTGATGAACCGAGTGTTCAGGCCATATCTAGACTTATGCGTGATAGTCTTTATTGTTGATATTCTGGTGTACTCCCACAGCCAGAAAGAGCACGAGCAACACCTCAGAGTGGTTCTTCAGACTCTTAAGGATAGTCAGTTATATGCTAAGTTTTCGAAGTGCGAGTTCTGGTTGAGTTCGGTTACATTTCTGGGCATATTGTATTAGCAGAGGGTATTCAGGTGGACCCGAAGAAGATTGAGGCAGTCAAGAATTGGCCTCGACCAGCTTCAACGACCGAGATTCGGAGTTTCTTGGGGTTAGCAGGTTATTACCGTCGGTTCGTAGAGGGGTTTTCTTCTATAACAGCCCCGATGACCAGATTGACCGAGAAGGGTGCCCGGTTTAGGTGGTTAGATGAGTGTGAGGCGAGCTTTCAGAAGCTCAAAACAGCTATGACTACGGCACCGGTGTTGGTTTTGCCTATGGGTTCAGGGCCTTACACAGTCTATTGTGATGCTTCCCGGGGCTTGGTGCAGTATTGATGCAGGACGGCAAAGTCATTGCCTATGCTTCGAGACAGTTGAAGATCCACGAGAAGAATTATCCGGTTCATAATCTAGAGTTGGCAGCTGTTGTTCATGCTTTGAAGATTTGGAGGCATTATCTATATGGTGTGACGTGTGAGGTGTACCCGGATCACAAGAGCCTTTAGTATCTGTTTAAGCAGAAGGAGTTGAATGTGAGGAAGAGGAGGTGGTTAGAGTTGTTGAAAGATTATAGTGTTACTATCTTGTATCACCCGGGTAAGGCCAATGTGGTGGCTGATGCATTGAGTAGGAAGTCCGCCAGCATGGGTAGTCTTGCTTATATTTCGGTCAACCAGAGACCGCTTGCTTTAGAAGTTCAGGCTTTGTCCAATCGATTGGTGAGATTAGATATTTCTGAGCCTAGCAGAGTGTTAGCTTGCACGGTCGCTCGTTCTTCTCTATTGAAGCGTATCCGTGATCGGCAGTTTGATGATCCCCATTTGTGTGTTCTTAGAGACACGGCGCAGTGTGGAGGTGCCACGAAGGTGACTTTAGATGATGATGGTGTTTTGAGGTTGCAGGGGCGAGTTTGTGTGCCCAATGTCGATGGGAAACGAGAGTTGATCTTAGCAGAGGCCCATAGTTCTCGGCATTCTATTCACCCGGGCGCCGCGAAGATGTATCAGGACTTGCGGCAGCATTATTGGTGGCGTAGGATGAAGAAAGATATTGTTGCGTATGTAGCTCAGTGTTTGAACTGTCAGCAGTTCAAGTATGAGCATCAGAGGCCCGGTGGGTTGTTTCAGAGGATTGAGCTCCCCGAGTGGAAGTGGGAGATGATTACCATGGATTCATTACTGGACTTCCATTGACTCGGAAGAAGTTTGATGCTATTTGGGTCATTGTTGATAGGCTGACCAAGTCAGCGCATTTCATTCCAGTGGCAGTCTCCTATTCATCCGAGAGGTTAGCCGAGATTTATATCCGGGAGATTGTCCGCCTTCATGGTGTGCCGATATCCATCATTTCGGACCGGGGTATGCAGTTTACCTCGTGCTTCTGGAGAGCGGTTCAGCAAGAGTTGGGCACCCAGGTCCAGTTGAGCACAACATTCCATCCTCAGACGGACGGTCAATCCGAGCGGACTATACAGATGTTGGAGGGTATGCTCCGAGCTTGTGTCATTGATTTTGGAGACTCGTGGGAACAGTCTTTGCCTTTAGCAGAGTTCGCCTACAACAACAGTTACCAGTCCAGCATTCAGATGGCTCCGTATGAGGCGTTGTATGGTAGGCGATGTCGGTCTCCAGTCGGATGGTTTGAGCCGGGAGAGGCTCGGCCATTGGGTACAGACTTAGTTCAGGAGGCCTTAGATAAGGTCAAGATCATTCAGGAGAGGCTTCGTTCAGCTCAGTCTAGGCAGAAGAGCTATGCAGACCGTAAGGTCCGAGATGTAGCTTTTACGGTTGGTGAGCGGGTATTGCTCCGGGTGTCGCCTAAGAAGGGCGTGATGAGGTTCGGAAAGAAGGGAAAGCTTAGCCCTAGGTACATTGGTCCATTTGAGATTCATGATCGAGTAGGAGAGGTGGCTTATAGACTTGCATTGCCCCTTAGCTTATCAGCCGTGCATCCAGTTTTTCATGTGTCTATGCTTCGGAGGTATCATAGCTATCCTACCCATGTGTTAGACTTCAGCACTGTCCAGTTGGACAAGGATTTATCTTATGAGGAGGAGCCGGTAGCTATTCTAGACCGACAGGTTCGTCAGTTGAGATCTAGGATTTTTCCCTCTGTTCGTGTTCAGTGGAGAGGTCAGCCCCCTGAGGCCTTGACCTGGGAGTCCGAGTCTGATATGCGGAGCCGTTATCCACATCTGTTCCCCGACTCAGGTACTTCTTTCTTTTGTCCGTTCGAGGACGAACGATTGTTTTAGAGGTGGAGGATGTGACGACCCAAAGGGTCATCACCTGTTTCCTCATTCGTTCCATACTTCTGAGGCCTTGAAAACCTCATTTTGACTTGTCTCGATTTGCGTGCGTAGTCTGATCACGTAGCCGGAAAGCTTTTATGTTGAAATATGTGAATTCTGTGAAACAAATTTGAAGAATTTTGATATTAATATGATTAAAGTTGACTTTGGTCAACACCCGAGATTGGACGGTCCCGGAAGGTCCGTAGAAAAATATGGGACTCGGGCATGTGTCCGGAGTCGAATTCCGAGGTCTAGAGCCCGAGGAAAGAATTTTTCTGTTAAATTATTTTTCTGAAATTATTAAGGAAAATGGGAATGGAAATTTATTAAAAGACTATGGTATCGGGCTCGTATTTTGATTCCGACGCCCGGTACAAGTCTTAAATATGTGTTAAGCGCTTTATGTGAAGTTTGGTCGAAATCGGATGTCGTTTGACGTGTTTCGGACTATAAGTTCCAAGTTTGAAAGTTTATGAAGTTTAGAAGAAAATCATGAGTTTTGAGGCTTGATTCTATGTATATGATGTTATTTTGGCAATTTGATCACGCGACTAAGTCTGTAGGATGTTTTTGAGGCTGTGTACATGTTTGGTTTGGAGCCCCGAGGGCTCGGGTGAGTTTTGGATAGGTGTCGAGTTGCATTTTTAACTTTGAGAAAAATAATTGCAGGTCAGGTCTGTTGGCATCGCATTTGCGAAGGAATTCTCACAAATGCGAGACTCGCAAATGTGAATTCCCATCGCAAATGCGAAGAAGGGGAAAGACGGGCCAGATCGCAAATGCGATCAATACTTCGCAAATGCGAAGTCTGGGATAATGGGCTGTAGTCGCAAATGCGACGTCCTTGCTCGCAAATGCGAGATGGCCCTGATCGCAAATGCGATAGAACGTTCGCAAATGCGAACCTAGGCAGCCAGACCTGAGTTCGCAAATGCGATCCCAGATGTTGCAAATCCCAAGCCTGTTTTGTTCGCAAATGCGAACCTAGGTTCGCATTTCCCATATCCGCAGCCTAGCAAATTTTATACTTAGTCGAATTTTCATCACTTTTCACCATTCTTTCAAAACCCAAACACCATAGGCGATTTTTCAAGAGCAAACTTCCTTCCAAATCACTTGTAAGTTGATTTTTACTCGATTCTTTCAATCTTTAACATCATTAAACATGTTTTCCACTTGAAATCAAGGATTTTCATGGGTGAAATTGGG